>VUQI01029871.1:2856-27562 GCA_015106735.1 Paratilapia polleni | reverse complement strand
CAGAGAGATAATCTCTTTTGTGTTTTTGATCCCTAAATGTGGTGGTTGGGTCCCCTTATCCCAGCTACTTAGTTTCTGCAATGCGTAAGTGATGCCATGTACTTAGGCTGTGAAAAGCAGGTCAGTATGACCACTGAGAGAAAACCACATGTGCATCGCATGGATTGCCTTGGGATTATTCCTCACAAAATGTCTTAATTCCTCTGTTCACTAATGATCCAGGGAAAATGCCCTCTAATCTCCATTCCATTAATTAAAAAGAGCATGAACCAGTAGAAAACCTCACCATCTGCTGCAGTTTCATTCCTGCGGACAGATTGTGTTTTCAGTTTTAAACAGGGGAATGGGGTTTTTCAGAGCAAATGGGTGGAGTAAGCATTGAGGTGAATAGTAAACATACATGTATACAGCTGCTCTTTTTAAGTCCTAATACACTAAAATATTCTTGAGAAAAGATGTTTTCAATAGGAACAGTCCCTACCAGAGTACTTCGATGGTGTCTGAGCTTATTCGTGACAATTTATATCTTACAGACTTTACAAGTTTATCACAGTCAGAATGACATTAACCTTTAGAGACTTCATAGTTGTTTTGTTATAAATGTATATATGTTGACTGAGTTCCCTTCTTCTCCTCTAATTTGACAAAGGTTCAAATGAGATTCTTACTTCTTAAATTGATTTTATACTGATAAATGCATATCACAGTTCCAGTTTTGTCATAATAATGAGTTTATTAGTTTCTAATAGAATAAATTCTCAATCATTTCTAAAAGGACAATTTTGTTCATTTTTAGTGCCCTGTTTTGTGATAGTAAAAGGCAAAAATAAAAGTGGAAAAGTAGCTTGATTACACTGTACAACTGCGACTTTTCACCAGTTTCGTGAGTTAGCGTGAATACACTGCAGGGAGGTGTGTTTATATCTGATTATATTTCACTATGAGTTCAAAATGATGAAACACTCTTATAAGAAATTGGATGTTGTACTTTTGACCTGCGGTCAAAGTCTAGAGGCTGTGACATGAATTTGATCGGGCTAGTAGACGAAAGATTATCCCACCAGATGTCGTTTCTCCTCTATTGGAACAGTGGGGCCAATAATAAACACACAGACACACAGACACAGTAATCTGAGGCAGGCAAGTAGCCCTTGCACATCCCTTTCTCTCTTCCCTTCTCTTTTCTCTCGGACAGGCAGTTGCTGTTCCAGTCCCACCAATGTCAAGTTTTATCCAGACCGTATATTGCACAGTTCTGATTTAATCAGCTTTTATGAATGCACTAGAAACCTAGTCCTTATTGTCAGTTGAGGAAGTGCTTCAGCCTACAGATGGACACACAAGGCGCGATGAAAAGACAGAGTGGGAAATGGCATGTAGTGTACTATTTGGCGTTGTTCACTTGTTTCTTGGATGCAGTCTGGGGACAGATACGCTACTCAATCCCAGAGGAATTGGAGCATGGAGCATTTGTTGGCAATATTGCAGAAGACCTGGGTTTGGATTTGGACAAGCTCTCTGCGCGCAGATTCCGGATAGTCTCTGGTACTAAGAAGCAATATGTGGAGGTAAATTTGGAAAATGGAGTTTTGTTCGTCAATGAAAGAATTGATCGTGAAGAACTATGTGAGCAGAGTTTGTCTTGTTCTTTTCACTTGCAAGTGGTTATAGAAAACCCCCTGGAGCTGTACAGGGTAGAGATGGAGATTTTGGACGTGAATGATAACTCTCCTAATTTCCCGTGGACCGAGTTTAATCTGGACATATCGGAATCCGCTGCGCCAGGTTCCCGTTTCCCACTTGAGAGCGCACAAGACTTAGACGTGGGATCCAACTCCCTCCGCACATACTTGCTAAGTGTAAATGACCATTTCTTTTTGGATATACAGACGCGCAGTGACGGCAGTAAATTTGCAGAGCTAGTCCTGCAAAACCCACTGGACAGAGAGCAGCAGAGTGCACATCAGATGGTGCTTACGGCAGTGGATGGAGGCTCACCGGAGAGATCAGGCACTGTGCAAATTGATATCACTGTCCTGGACGCAAATGATAACGCGCCTGTGTTTGATCAGTCATTTTACAGAGTGAGGCTTGCTGAAAACGCACCCAAAGGTACAGTTGTTATAAAACTTAACGCATCCGATCTTGATGAGGGTCCCAACGCTGATATCACCTACTCATTCAGTGGCCACGCTCCCATCAAGGTGCGCCAGCTTTTCAGCGTAGACTCACAAACGGGAGAAATCAAAGTCAAAGGAGTGATAGATTATGAAAAAGTCAGAATGCATGAAATTTATGTCCAGGCGAAAGATAAAGGTCCCTCTGCCGTAGCAGTTCACTGTAAAGTGCTGGTCAACGTTTTGGATAAAAATGACAACCTTCCAGAGGTGATCTTGACATCTGTATCTACACCTGTGCAAGAGGACGCGCCCCCGGGAACGGTAATAGCAGTCATCAGCGTAATGGACAAAGACTCCGGTGAAAACGGGAATGTGGACTGTGAGATCCCCCATCACGTCCCATTTCAGCTCCACTCGTCATTTAAAAATTACTATACATTAGTTACTTGCGATTTTTTGGACAGGGAGACAGTCGCAGAGTACAACATCACCCTTACTGCCCGAGATATGGGTTCCCCTCCTTTATTCACGAGGAAAACTATTTTAGTCCAAGTGTCTGATGTGAATGATAATGCGCCTAACTTCAAACAGCCTTCATATACTATGTATCTGACCGAGAATAATGCGCCAGGGGCATCCATTTGTTCGGTGACTGCACGGGATCCAGATTCTGGTCAAAATGCATACCTATCATATTCAGTCCTGGAAGGTGATATACAGGGAATGCCCGTATCCACTTATGTGTCCATAAACTCAGACAACGGTAACATTTACGCGTTGCGATCCTTTGACCATGAACAACTTAAAAACTTTCAGATCACAGTTCAAGCTCAAGACGCGGGGTTTCCGCCTCTGAACAGCAACGTTTCAGTCAATATCTTTATTTTGGACCAAAACGACAATGCACCTGTAATAGTTTCACATGTTCCGCAAAACGGCACCGCACCTAGCGAAGCAGTGCCCAGATCAGTTGACGCCGGCTACCTTGTCACCAAAATCACCGCGGTGGACGCAGATGCGGGTCAGAACTCCCGACTTTTCTATGAGATGCTCCAAGCAACAGACCCGAGCTTGTTCAGCATTGCTCTTTACACAGGCGAAATCAGGACGATACGCCAGTTAGTGGAGAAAGACCCCACAAGGCACAGACTGGTCATTCTGGTGAAGGACAATGGTCAGCCACCCCTCTCGGCCACAGTTTCCATCATTCTGTCAGTGGTTGACAGCCTGCCAGATTCCCCGCCCGATCTTAGTGACCTGTCACTAAGCCCACATCACAGCACCAACTTCACTCTGTACTTAATCGTGTCTCTGGGCGCAATCTCCTTCACATTTCTAGTGGCTATTATCGTCCTCGTTGCGGTGAGGAGACTGAAGGGCAAACCTTCCAACAAAGAGTCCAAGTTTCCCTCCATCAGCGGGTGCTGCTGCTGCTGCTCTCGTTCAGAAATATCCACTACTACAGAGGTGTTCAAAAAGTCGAACCTAAATGTTCGGATGTCCACAGGCGCCTCCGGCTGCGCAGAGGTAAACAGCAACGGCGCACTTCCTCAGGTCTACTGCTACAAAATGTGCCTGACACCGGAATCATCTAAAAGTGACTTCATGTTCCTAAAGCCGTGCAGTCCAGTAATGTCAGTTCAGCAGAATAACGCCAAGAGCACAGATTACCTGACTTCTGGCTGGAGCGCGCTGGACCACAATGAGCTGTCCAACAAAAGAGCAGCAACCCCAAACGAGGTAACTACTGAAATATAGTGAATCAACATAGAGTAAAATACGTTTTTTTTTCTCTCTCTCTCTCTTTCTCGCTATCCACTTTAAGACATCAGAAACTATATGGACTCTCTCATGTCTCATAATAGCCCTCTTGCTGTTACACTTTATTTTAAGAATAACTGGTTTACAGGTTTACAAATGCCATAAAGCATTTCGCACACTGGGAGAAGATGTAACACAATAATCTGCTCTTCATGAATGTTTTCAAAACACATGAATGTTAAACTGTAAAATCCTGAAGTCAACCTATATGCCATAATATATGTGTAACAATATTTGGTTTTTGTTTTTATTTGTTTTATATTTTTTTGAATTTTTAGAATAAAAAAAAAAAAGAGGTCTGACTGCTCAGTACCTGGATAGCAATCAGATAGAAAATACAGCCTCAACCTCGTACCTTGTAGCACATAGGCTACCCTGCTGTTTGGAAAAAGATCATAGTGTGACAAGGTGTGTAACACAGGCATAAAAGGTGCTGCAGGGATAAAAGGGATACACATTTTTATCACCAGCTTGAAGCTATCTCTTGATGTTAATACAACTCCTGCTGCATTTGTGCTCTAGTCAACAGCATTAGTGTCTACACCTCACATTAACCACATATTCAGATTAAAGGGTAACTCCTTTATCACTTTTCAAAGCCTTGCAGTTGTGTGCCTAATATTTGACAGTTACAAAAGATATGTAAGATGTCATATTTTTAAAGCTTAAAACTGACTTTCTGTGGCTTTCTCTTTGCTTCAAACCTATCCACTGTTGACAGTCAACACCTACACATAAGTGCAGTGCAAATGTTCTCCCTGAAGTACTTACTGATCTGCAAAGTTTCTTTATGTTTTAAACTTGCAGCTCAAGTATTCAAACAGGGACTGGACGTGGACCAAAAACCAATGCAACTCAGCATACAAGAGGTGAGTACAAAGCTGACTCAGTTGGCCAAACACTCACACACAGCACATGCACACATGAATTTATACTTCTGTTACCTCTTTATCTTTTCAGGTATAGTTCAGCAAATATGGAGGGCACGCTTTCACGCCAACAAAAATATGATTCTGATGGATTTTCCTGCTCTGTGGCACAATACTGGACTTGGGGAAACCACACAAATGGTGGGTTGCAGCTGTGCAGTTTTGGCACATTATTGTTCAAATGAAAGAGGGTGGTGGTGTGGGTGGGCTTTCTGTGCCTGAGGATTTAGGGTGACATAAAAATGGGAAACCAAAAGGCAGATAATACCAGGCTCCTAAACTGGGAGAATTTTAATGCATCAACATGAGGATTATTTAAGTCCCTGCAAGAAGTGTTATTTGCAAAAAAAAGAATTAAGAAGATGCCTTTAAAACCACCATATTTAAATCAAAAAGACTGTATTTAAATGTGGTCACTGAAGAAATAATCTCCAAAAAAAAAAATAATTGTAATGTATGCACCATTTTACAGACTGCAAGACGCCTCTCCAAGAGGGAGCAGCTCCGAACTATTCATGGACTCCAAAGTACACACAGCCTCATTCTGAAACACCTGACTACCAGCACAATGTATACATTCCTGGCACCACAACTGGCTACAGCACTCTGAAGCTGGCACCCAGAGGAGAACTGGATGTATACAACAGCTTCTCTACTTTTGGAAAGAAAAAGAAATTCATCTCAAACTATGAACAATCTTTTGACAAAGATGACAGTCTCATAAGCAATTCTATATTTAAATAACACATCAGCAAGTCTGCAATATGCTTATATAGCAAGGATATGCCAAAAGTTTAACTGAAAACATTGTGTATGGTGTATCGGTCACATTTCTGTAGCCTCTCTGTGTGTCAACGCTGTGAACAAACTACTGTAACTGTGCTAGCAATACATTTCATAGCCTTCAAGTTAGAGGTTTCTATTAATAGCTGACACCTTTAAGGTATGTTTTTATGAAAATGTAAAAACTATAACTGTTGTATTCAGCAACAAAACCTCTCTCATTGATTGCAATCCTGCATGTCTGTGTGCATTTACTGTAGTCCTTGCTGTAGTCTGCGGTCCAGACATAATGCACAAGCAATGCAAAAAGGTATAGAAATGTATATAGAGAGAGGAGAGGTAAAGGAAAGTAATGTATCATAGAATTTTTTTTTTTTTTAATGAAAGCAATCTGGGGGGAAAAAGACATCAAGATGAAGAGTGTAAGCACTGAAACTGTACATCTTACTTTGAGGGATTGTGTTATAGGGAATAACATCACAGCTATGATGTGACTCCTCTGTCTCGTGCAGTAGACCATCACACCAACACGTCACAGTGAATTGTTGGTGACATGTTGAAGGGCAATAACACTGGTGAAGGGATGCAACTCATGTAAAGTTATGGCAAAAGACATACAGCTCCAGGAAAGAAACGGAGCAAATAAAGGGACATAATTCAGTTACTGGTTATATGTATTCTTGATCTGTATTCATTATTAGGTGGGATTTGTATATCGACAGGTGATCACATAATTTTTCTTAGTAGAAGTAATAACTCTGTATATATTCTATGCATAGTATATATTAATAAACCTTCGATCAACTGTATAACTTGACTGTTTTGTTTTTTTGGTTTTTTTTGGTCTTTTTTTTTCTTTTTTGGCAGAACCACTATATTTTCATGCCTGTATGATGAACCAAAGTCCAAGCTGATATGCGTTTATGCAACTCAAGAGTGACGTGAGTGGCTACTTCACCATGAATAACATCATTGCACTAAACTGTAACAGTGAAACATAAAGAGCTGAATAGCCTGAAGTTTTTTTTAATATATTTGCTACCATCAAAAGCTGAGTGAGGATTTGTAGTTTCAGAGTACAGTGTAACAGTGCCACACAACTGTTAAATTACATGAGATCACAGTATTACGCTGATCTCATATTACAGAGACCACTTCGATGCAGTCTCCCATTAACCAACTAGCTTTTAGAAACCATGAGGAAAAATTTAATCCACACATAAATTCAGTCGTTCTTTTTCCAGCTGCTGACGTTGATACTGGGTCAGTGGAGTCAGAGGTGAGACATTAAGTCATATTTTGGGGATAAATTTGTGTTGTGTTTGGACTTATGGCTTTGAATATATTTTAACCTTTTTCTTGAAGTTCTCCTCAGTAAACACAGAGCTTTTAAACTGCACTGTGGGAAGTATCCTCAGGATCCATCGCCTCTAACTGAGCTATTACAGACCAGTGGGTTAATCTTGGGCTAGAGCCTGACTGCATCAGTGAACTGTTTCAAGATGAGTGCCAAGGGCCCATTTGAACTCTGTGAAAATCAAGTCATGTGGATAAAAACCTGAAAAAATAAAAATGAACATTTTACTCTGTTATACAGGGACTACTAGGAATTCAGAAAACAAATCCAAATATGCCCATAACAACATCCTGCCAAAAATTACAGATAACGAAGCCAAGATTTGTCTTTGACTGTATCACAACCAAAAACAGCCAAGCTTAGCAGTCCCATGTGCTATAAGCAGGGACAGATAGCATATGTCCAGCTTCTGCGCTGTACAAAACCTATTCAAAGCCAGATCTGTGCTGCTTCATTTTCCTTTATCACCCATGACTATCCCCAATCCATAGCTTCCATAATGCTGGCTGAGTGCAGGGATTTCATTTAATTTCCACCAGAGGGAGCTTTTACTTTTGTTTTGGTGTTTGGTGTGTGCTGAATAATACTTCCCTGTGTTCTTTAATTGTTAATTTTATGTTAATGCAGATAATTTAAAAACATAATATGTTATTTTTATTTTTATTTTTAATTTCAGTTATTTTAAATTATTTAAATTGAAAGATGTTTTTGAAAAAAATGAATTTGCCAAAAAAAAAAATTTTAAAAGAAAAACAAAAATATATGATTATGTCTTCTCTCTCCACTGATATTAGACCATTTTGTGCTAAAACCACTGACTCAGTTTGAGTAAGCTATCTGGCTAACTGAGGGTCCTCTTTTAGTGAACAAACTTGGTAGAAAACCTTAAAAGGTTTAGAAAAAAAACCCTTCATGTTTAAAGAGACTGATACTTCCTGTTACATATAAAAATTACAATTAATAAAATAAGGAACTTGTAAGAGTTTCTTAACCTTTTTTTTTTAATGAAATCTTAATAATATCTAGACTTATTTTTTTCTGCTGTTAAAGTAGCAGGTATTGAGTATTATTCAGCCTTTTTTAGATGAGCATCTTCTCCTCAGTGCTTTTTGGGATTGGATATTTATTCAGTGAAAGTCCAGCCGTTCAGTTATGGACAATGATCTCAACAGAAAACTTAAGTCAAATGTATGTTCCTTAAAGCACATATCCTTTCATTTGAAAGTTGAAATAGTACATTTTCCTCCTTTATACAAAACAATGACTTCCTGTAACTGCTTATGCTTAACAGATGGTACTGCATGGTGGATCAAAATCTGACGGTACTTTTCTGCATTCATAATTCCATCAATTTTGAAAAGATCTCCAACACCACTGGCTGAAATGCAGCTCCAAACCATGACAGAGCCTCCACCTTGTTTTACAGATGGCTGTAGACATCTGTAGCTGTCTCCTGACCTCCTCCGTACATATTGACGATGATTTGAACCAAAGATTTCCCATTTGGATTCATCACTCCATAAGACCCGCTGCCACTGATTTTCAGTCCAGTTCTTGTGTAATTTGGCCTCAGTCTTTTCTCCCTGTTTCCCTCCCTTAAGAATAGCTTCTTGACAGCCACCCTTCCACTGAGACCATTTCTGATGAGGCTTCGGTGAACAGCAGATGGATCAACTGAAGGGTCAGATGCATCTCTCTGGTCCTTTGTATTTCTTAACAACATGACTTTCAGATACTGTTCATCTGCTGGAGATAGTTTTTGGTTGTTGTTGTTTTTTTAGGCCTGCCACTTCTTCTTTTGTCTTCCACTTATCCAGTTTCCTCAACAACACTGGTTCATCCCTTGAGTTAGATGCCTTTGTGCAGACCATCCAAAATGTCCTAGAAAGACCTGATTACTGATTAATATGCACTTTGCTAATTTACTTTTTGATTTAGTTAATATGTATAGGTGCTTAAGAATAGATGTATTGAAAGGAAAAGGGTGCTTACTGAGGTTGCATGTACAGTGCTTAATAAATTTATTAAACCACCACCCAGTGTAAGGTTTATGCCACAGCTGACCTAAATTAACAGTACTGGTAATTACCAAAATTCAATTCAATTCAATTTCAATTCAATTCAATTTTATTTATATAGCGCCAAATCACAACAACAGTCGCCTCAAGGCGCTTTATGTTTTAGGGTAAAGACCCTACAATATTAGACAGAAAAGAAAAATCATTCTTTATGTTTCTGTAATGGTTATTCCACCAGTATGCACAAGATCTTTAATCAAAATTATATTTTTAATGCTAAAATATAATTATTGTTGGGATCCACAAATTTTCAAATTTACTGTTTTACAAAAAAACAGAAAAAAAGCAAAACACATTATTATTTTTTGATTAAGATGCCAAATTACACTTATTTACTTGCATTCCTGAACAGAAAAATTAGTTTTAGTGGTTGAATGTTTTGCTTGATTAATTTCTGACTTCTCTGAGAAGTCCAGTGTGCCGGCTCAAATTTGGGTATAAAAACGTGAATTCAGTTTGAAATTCCTCATTCCTGTTCAAAATGGTGAAATGTCGAGAGTTCACTGAAAAGGAAAGAGTCCGTATTAAAGCACTTCGTGATGCTGGATGGTCTTTCTCGTTTTTATGACAGGTGGTCTAATAAATTTGCTAAGCACTGTGTAAGCGCAAATCTATGTGCTTTGTAGTGGCTGAGGAAAAGGCAAACACAACACTGCAGACTGAGCTTATGCAATAAATTATATTTTTGCTTCCTACAAAGATTTAAAGTCAACACAGTCTGGATGATAGACAGAATACATGATAGTAGCAAAAACTTTCAACAGTGTATACAAGACACAGAAGGAATTTGTATACTAAATATTATTTTATCAATTCAAAGTAGCTTTTCAAATGCATTGAAAATAATACGGTGTATGTTTGCTTGTACTATGTGACAGTTAAGTCCAGAGCTTCCTGTAATTCTCAGAGTTGTCACTGGATGGTGCCAAAGGAGAAGAATGATTAAGGACCACGCTCATCTTGTCATCTGCCATGTCAATACAAAATGGCTTTAGCTTGCAGAAAAAGCTGACAAGTAAAAATGTGACAGCTCGCAAAAATTATGGGAAGGAGTATATGCTGCATAGGCTGTATTATAGGCAAAGATCGTTAAGCATGCTGAAGCTTCTTCTCTGTAGGTTACCTCAAAAGAAAAAGTAACACACTTCCCCTCACTGGATTAGTGGAAGACTCAGGCTGCCTGAAGAAAGAGAGGTGAAAAACTAAGGGCACCTGATACCTTCAGTGGAGCCTCATCAGCACAGAACAGTAATGGATGTTTCATTGAAAAGGCTACAGCCCCAGTTCAAATTAACATTTTTAGGGTGATTCAGAAAATACAGGAAACAAAAGCTGTATATTGATTTACTTTACAGCTTTTTATGCCTATGCAAACATGCCTTTATCTCTCCTCTCTTCCCTTGCTTTTGAAACTTTATATTTAACCTTTGATTGAAGCACTGTCTCTAGCTTCATTTTGCAAATTTCTTCATATTGTCTTCAGTGTCTGTCTCTTTTTGGACTTTTATCACAGAGTAACCCATTACAAATGTCCCTTTCTGCAAATGCAAGTTAGTCCAAGCTAGAGAGTTGTAAAACCCAGTCTGAGAAAGATTGTAAGAGCCTCTAGGGAACAATATCTCTGCTCTTTACTGGAAATGCATTCATGTTGTTCATTGAAAGGGTACTCATCATGGCATGTTTTCTCCTATGTGGAGAGCAAAGGCCAACAAAGCCAAACAGCAATAAGTGTTGCAGTGATTTTGCCTTAGTGGAAAAAATCTGTTTCTACAACATCTACATGTAGAATGTGATGCACACAGATCCAAAAAGCATTTCTCCCTTGCACATTTATTGGAAAAGGAGCTCCTGTAAGATGGTGATTAAATTTTTCATAGCATCAGAAATCTATGAAATTAAATTTTCGAATACAATTCAATCCATTAGAATTTTTTGTTTGTTTGTTTGTTTGTTTGTTTGTTTGCTTTATTTGGGGGGGGGGGGTTGTTTGTTTGTTTGTTTGTAAGGTCATTCATGTGTACTGGGAGCCAACAGAAAGTTACCTTGGTTGCACATGCCCTAAATGAGCACTAATGTGCATGCTCATGGGCCCAAAAACATGGAAGCAGATGTGGGTACCTCATGAAGGACCTTTGATATATGCACCAATAAGCAACTTTCATTTAAATGAATAAGGCACCATCCTGAGCTCCAGTATCCAGTTTTACTGAAAACTGTGGACCACAGAGGGAACTATTCATGTTGTTTTCAGCTCATCTCATTACAGCCCCATTCTTCATTCTGAGTTACTTTATCATCTTTTCTTAGTTGTGCAGGTGATTACAGAACAACATCACATTTCATCCAGTAAAATGACACCAACAGGGGGACTTATACCCCTTCAAGACTATTTAAATTGTCACATACAGAGACCCTATCCCTATGGGCACTTCCATATTAATTCCAGATTAATGTAAATCTAAGATACCCATTACAGAAATTTGGTATGTTTTTTCTCCTCTGTGTGGGTGCTTTAGAGGACTCCTTATCATGTTTACCATAGAGCACCTTTGAGGGCTACAGCAAGCTTCTCCTTCATCTTCTTGGTTATCTTGTCCTCCGACAGTGACAGCTACAGCAGAGAACATTTGGCTACACTTCCATGATGTCTATTTGAGACATTCAAGGATTTCTACTGAAGTCTATTGAACTTCAGTAGAAGCACACTAAAGGGGTACAAAGTGTGTTAAAAATGTGAGGCCAAGGGGTCCTAGCCTCAATATGTGATGAGTTGGGAGTGAACCTGCCTTTTGTGAGAAAAGTGCAACTCAAAAGAGCACTACAACAGGAAGTGCACCAAATGAACTTTGAAAAATTAAAGCTTACAGTTCTTTAAAGGATAATCCCTTGACATTTGCTTTTTAGGAAGACACCTTTTTACTAATGGACAAAATTCTAAATAACTTGTTGGTATGAAGTGCTGATGGCCTTTAAAACAAAAGCCTTTTTTTTCAGACCATACAGATTTCTGCTGTAAGTAAGAGACCGGGGGCAATTGTTACATTTTTTATATTTTCCTTTCTAACTCACAGACTACTTGAAATAAATCTTAAGAGAATAATACAATAAGATCATGTGGAGAACATATTTACTTATGTGTTTAAAAGCAACAGAAGGGACATGCATATTTATTTGTATAATATAATGAATGATATATATTTATATTTATATATGCATATGTCAGTATGTAGGCTAATGCTGTTTTAACACATATAAAACGCAGTATTTTATGCAAAGACATGTATTTTCATTTTTAAATGCCATTTTAAATTTAAATTTAATGAAATATGTCCATTTTCTAGCAATAAAGCATGTCATCAACACAAGCAAACAATATGCCCGCAGTGCTAACTGGTACAATTGCCCCCAATATGGCATCCATGTTACACTCTTGTATTCTAGCTAGCAACACCTATATGTGCATGAGTTGTTCGTGTAAATTTGTAACGGATAGCCTAGAGATAAAACTGATGTAAGTTTAAATTCACAGTCACCTAAACTTTAGCCAGTCGAAGAAAGATACTGTACATCCAAAAAGTAAGGTCCTTATCTCAAAATCAGTTTTGTCCATGACAATTTCTGCATAAGTAAAGTAACTCTACAGTTCTCCCACAGACAGAGAGAGAATCCTAATGCACATGTGCAGACTAAGTGCAATAACTCCAGCTTGTTTATGATGTGAGGAATTGAGTGTGTGAGAAAAGTGCCCCCTGATACAATTGCCTCAGGTCTCCCGAATTTTGGTGTAATGTACGTGACTTCAAAAGTGAGAGCTAAAGTGATATCCTTCTGTTAACTATTCTGAGTCATATCATTATATTGTCCAAGTTTCTTGCAGTGTGACAGAACCAGAAAACATCAACTAGAGATGAACAGGGATGGCACACACATACTCACCAAGCTTACGATGTTCACGAGGGTTATGTTACTTTTAATCAAAGATGCTCATATCATGGATAGAAAGAATAAAATGTAAATAAAAAAATATTTTAACCAGCACTAATTGTAACTAATAGTAATACTTTACTAATAATGAAAATATCACAGTCTAGGACAGAAAACAAGATGGACCTATGACCATGTGGGGAATTTTTCATAGCTTCTGGAGAAAAAAAAAAAGTTTTCTGAATTACTTACAAGCAGCAACTATTATCCTGCTGTGAATTAATCAGCTTTTTTATTTAGTCAACCATCTGTTCTTTTTTTATGTTTTCACAACACAGGATGCAAGCTGTTGCACAGAATGCCAAATATGTAATATATTCTTAAAAAAGAAGGGTGCCATATGGGCACCCTGTAATTTAACTGAAGCCACCCCACCAGCCTGTTCAGACGCTGCTCAGATGTTGCATACGCCCCTGCAGAGCAGAGCCATGAGAGCCCCCGTCTCCTCCAGCAGCACTGTGCTGTAAATGGCCTACTGCAGCTACAGCTACAAGTCGTGGAGGCAAGAATGACACCGGCGCTCCCCTACATCAAGACAACTTGAGCGTAAGGACGGATTTGTTTCATTAATTTCTTTAAAAATATCAAAATGATGGCGCTTATCACTGCATCTTTACGGACACGGTTAGTCGTGGGTGTTTTTTCGTTCATTGCAATGTGGGGATTTGTGCTCTCGATCACTCGGTACTCTATTCCAGAGGAAATGGAAGAGGGTTCCTTTGTTGCTAATCTGGCCACAGATTTGGGTCTGGATGTTCGTAGTTTGGAGGAGCGCAAAGCAAAACTCGATGTCATTCACAGTAAAAATTACCTTGACATCAACAAAGACACGGGGGAACTGGTAATCCGGGAAAAGATAGACCGGGAAAGCATATGCATGACTAAAACAACCTCGTGTTTTCTGAAAATGGATGTCATACTTGCAAACCCAGTTCGCATTTTTAACATCGAGCTGGAAATTATGGACATCAATGACAATGCGCCTGTGTTTCGCAGAAAGACAATGCACTTAGACATTTTGGAGGCAACCCCTCCCGGTGAGAGATTCTCATTGACAAACGCCGTGGATGCGGATGTGGGGGCGAATTCAATCAAGACCTACTATCTCAGTGAAAGCAAATACTTCAGCATCGACATCCAGACCGGCAGCGATGGCTCCAAATATGTCGATTTGGTGCTCAGTGGTAATTTGGACAGAGAGGAGCATGCACTTCATGATTTAATTTTAACCGCTGTGGATGGAGGTGTGCCTCCTCGCTCCGGCACAGCCAGCATCATTATTAACGTCCTGGATATCAACGACAACGCCCCCGTGTTTAGTCAGCCGGTATATGCAGTCAACTTTTCGGAGAACTCGGCAGCAGGAACAGTAGTCATGACCTTAAATGCAACAGACTTGGATGAAGGCACGAACGCGCAGTTGATATATTCATATACACTGTACACGTCAGAAAAGACACAAGAGCTATTCTCACTTGATGCAAATTCAGGTGAGATCAAAGTGAAGGGGGTGATCGATTATGAAGAGAGTCAAAGTTTTGAGATGCACATACAGGCTCAGGACAGAGGGACGAATCCTCTGTCTGGACACTGTAAAGTCACAGTGTTCGTCACAGATCTGAATGATAATTACCCTGAAGTGACCATCAAGTCTCTGAAAAGTGCATTGACCGAGGATGTCTCTGTAGGGACGCTGATTGCAGTGGTCAGTGTCAGCGACAGGGACTCTGGAGCCAACGGGGAAGTGGAGCTCAGTTTGAATAGGCAAGAAACGTTACCATTCATCTTGAACAAATCCTCAGAGGGCTACTTTGAACTGCTAGTGTCAAAGCCTCTGGACAGAGAGGTAATAAGCAAATATGACATCATACTGAGAGTGACAGACAAAGGTGTGCCACCTTTATCTGAAAATGAAACTATCACTTTAGAGATCCTGGATGTCAATGACAATGCACCCACATTCTCCCAGTCCTTCTACACAATCCATGTTATGGAGAATAATCCACCAGGGGCATTATTGACATCTCTAAGTGCATTTGACCCAGATCTGAATGAGAACCAATACTTGGTTTATTTCATTATGGAGAAAGAAATTGTTAACATGTCTATGTCGATGCTGTTTTCTATCAATCCTGAGAATGGTGATCTTTATGCCCTGAAGACCTTTGATTATGAGAGAGAAACGGACTTCCTTTTCCACATTGAGGCCAGAGACTCTGGTGTTCCCCCGCTGAACAGCAACTGTACCGTACATATCATTATTCTGGACCAAAATGACAACACCCCTCTCATAGTGTCACCGTGGCGAGCACAGGGCTCTGTTGTAGAGGAGGTGATACCGAGGTCGACTGATAAGGGACACTTGGTGGCTAAAGTGATCGCCATTGATGCAGACTCCGAGCAGAACTCCAGGGTCACGTATCAGCTTCTTCAGATCAGTGACTCAACCCTCTTCAGCCTGGATCAGTACAACGGCGAGATCCGGACAACGAGGATGTTCAGTTACAGAGACCCAAGACAACAGAGGCTGGTAATTGTTGCCAAAGACAATGGTCAACCAGCTCTTTCTGCTACTGTCACCATCAAGATATCAACAGTGGAACATGCAATGTCCTTTTCAGAGACTACAGAGCAGCCACTAGACTATGACATCTTCACAGACCTAAACCTCTACTTAGTGATCGGTTTAGGAGTCGTATCCTTTCTTCTACTGATAACCATCTTGGTTATTATTGTGCTAAAGTGTCAAAAACCAAAGCCAAAGGCCATCAAGATCCCTCCAGCCAATAGAAACAGCGTGATCAGCAGGAACAGCGTGATCAGCCAGAGAAGCTCCACTATTGCAGATTCCACCCTGATCTCCAGCGATGCCTACTGGTACAGCTTGTTCCTCGCAGAGACCAGGAAGGGAAAAGTGGTCGTGAGACAGCCCATAATTCCCAAAGGAGCAGGGTATTTTGTTTCCAGTATACCTAGGAGCATAGGGCCAAGCGAGACCACAGACTCCAGAGCATCGACACTGGAGGTATGTTGAAATGGTGGTTGGGTTTGGTAAACAGGTGCAGGATTATTTTGAAAGGCAGCTTTTCATGGAGCTGACTTCCTCTAGTATAAAAAGGTCTTGCATACAGTTTTTTGGAGAGCAGAGAAATATTTTCTTTTTAATACTGTTCTAATGATATTTGCAGGTTCAAAAAAGTGCCGTACCACCCACCATTTTATAGATACAAATATAATATAATACATTACATGTGCAATACTAGACTAGCAATTTCCCCAGTATCAACATTTCATGTTTCCAGTAAATATTTTATAAACAATGTTTAACTTACACAAGTAAGTAAGTAAGAATTTTTTTCTTCAAGTTCAAGTTTTTCTGCAGATGTCTGATGTTTTTTCTCCCCAGTAGTGGAAGGCTATTCAAAATCAGCATTAAAGTATAAATCAGAAATACCATACTTAAATGCTTTCATACTTTGTACTTACATTCTACTACATTTCAGAAGTAAATGTAGTAGGTTTTGGTCCACTACAATTGTCTGACAGCTTTAAAGCTTTACTCAGTAGCTATTTCTGGGGTGAAGGTTTTAACCAGTCTTGGGACCCTTTGAAGGAAGCCAACCCCTGCTGAACAGGGGTTCAACTGCCTAACTGTATATAAATTTACTTATATGTTGTACAATACATAATGGAACGTGGTTTCAGCTGGCTCCGCCAATAATAAAAAATGTGATTTTTTTCCCACTTTTGATACTTAAAATTTGTTTAATGATAATATTTATGAAGGATTATGAATGCAGTATGTTAATTTGGCATATTTAAAAATGTAAGATTGGTACTTTTACTTGGGCAAGGGATCTTAGTACTTCTTCCACCACTGTGACTCTCACTTATACTTTGAAATGCATTCAGGGTGACACCAGTGACTGAAAAATCAAAGCTCTTTCTATTATTTAGTTTGGGTCTGTGTTGTGAGTCTGATGGAGTAGTTTTCTCTGCATTCTGAAATCGGATACAAATGGAAAAACAAGAGTGGGGCTGAAGTTTTATTGTGAATTAATGAATTTTGTAATCACTGCAAATTATTTAATTGACATTAATTGAAATGTACAATGGACAATAATGCACCCATTTTCAAGATTATTAGAGATAAGTTACAACCAAGAGGACAGTTTTTTTTCCCATTATGTGTGCATTTCTAGAGCAAGCTACCAGCACTGCTATTGCATAATTAGGCCAAACAAGCCCACCCCATCACCCCCCACAAAAAGTGCCACTTTTTGATGTCTTATGTAGTATATAGGTCATGTACTGCAGACGCATAACACAGAATCATACCATAACTAGTAGGTGCAAGACGGGCAGTACTACAAAGAAGATCAGACGTGGGAGGGTTTTCTTCAAGGACAAGTGAGATGTCCTATGAATCTCCAGCAGTGTTCTGGCACACAGTAGACTGTCATCAATGCATGAATGCTAAAAATGATCCAGATGTTATTTATGTTTGCACAGCTGGACCTGCAGCGTAAACTGAATCAAGTGATCCGCTGAATGGTTAAACAATGTGAATATGCATGTTGTATGGGGGCATATGGAGGGAAAGAGACAAACACCCATGTATGATGTGTTTGTACTGTGAGTGTGAGTTTGAGTGTCTGCGTTACCACTGAACTTGTCTCTTTTTTCTATTCTTAAGTACTCAAAATGAAAGGAAGTCCATTCTACAACTGGAGGTATGCTGGTTGCTAACTACATTCTGTAGAGCCACTATAATTGTGTAGACATTTTCTATCCCTTTCTATTTGGTATACATGTTTGGTTTGGCTCAGAAATTTGGATTGTATACACTGTCACAGCTTCCGGTGCAAATTTTTTTGTGTAATCCTTTGTCCAACATATTTTTCTGATTAAATAGAGCAGGATCAAATATTTCCATTTGTCCCGGGTCATTGTCCCACAAAATACAACACTCTGCTCAAATTCACCGCTGCTGTGAGCCCTAAAATTTAAATTGGCTGGTCTCTGAAGTGAGAAAACCTTATATCAGCTTATGCTAAGAGCCGAGATTAGAATAAAATTGGCTGCTTGTCAGATTTGTGTTGTGCACATCTGGCTAGCTTGGTAGAGATTGAGGGCAAAATGATGGCGCAGACAGGAAAAAAGGATTAAGGAATGAATTGTCCTGAATGGCTTCTCAGCATATCTGAGAGCAGTGACTATATAAACTCAGATCTCTGCACATGAACTCTGTTAGACACTGTTTTAACTGTGTAGTATAGCCTTTTATTTTTTCCCCTCTGTTGAAAACAGACCTAAGATAGTTGTAACTCTGGCCCACCAAAATACCAAATAGCACATTGTGATGCCTGCTTGTGCATGCTTTAATTACACCTTCTGATTCCCTTATTCTAGTTAATTGCTTTGTCATATTTTATTTTAGTCATGTATGCTAGTCTGACTAATTCAATTTTGAAATTTGTGGATACTCAAAAATACTGATTTCAAAAAAATAAAAAGTAGATCTAATTATGAGCAAGTTATTGATTTATCCTTGAATTTAAATGTCCCTGGTGTCTATTGACATGCCAATGATGGTGGCAGTAACCAGTCAAAATCCACTGTTGCATGAGTGAGGACTTTCTATAAGTTTATATTAAGGTTTAATTCCTATTGTGGCTAATTCTGTCCTCTTTCTCTCAGCAGGAACCCAGAAGAGAACTGCCATGATATAATCATCTCTTCATGGGAGTCTCTGGCTGAAAATCTTCCCTGTGACTCACAAAGAAGATGTAAAAAAACAAAAAACAAAAAAAACCTTCTCCCTTAGTCCCTCTGCTCCAGCTGTTCTTTCTCTCTAGTTCCTCCATTGACCACTAACCACCTCAGCCTTCTACCTTCTTTAATCTTTTAAGCATGAATCTGCATGATTCTACAGCTAAGTATTCGGACAACAATTTGAAATAACTTCTGGCAGGATATGTGGACATTACTAAGGGGGCCTCATAAATCATTCCCTCCATAATGCTTTGAAACTTTTAAATGGATGGTTTTGCCTTCTCTCCAGGGTATAGGCTGCGTGCTTTAGTTGTAGAAACCATCAATACTTCACAATATTCTTAAGTTGAAGTCATGCAGCATTTTTATTTAAGGAAGTGGTCATAATATGCCTAATCCTAAATATACATGTGAATCAGGGTGAATATGCTTCTTCCATAAATCTGATAAAACATAACTGTAGCTGGTTATGTCACTGATTCAGGCTTTGCACTTGGTGTTGGTCTTGTTTCTTTCTCAGTTTTTAATAAAACATTTCTACTGTATTATGAGTCTTGCTCTTTAGTAAGGCTCAGTTAAGCCGTTTTCACACATGTACTCCAGACGATGTTGGGAGAGTTAAGTAAGGGCATTGTCCACAATCGTCCTTTCCACATGTAGCACACAAAAGAGAATAGTCTGTGTCAGTTGCATTCTCATTACTGGAAATAGTGTGGCTTAGGCAAGGGTGCTGTCTTGGTAGAGTGTGCAGGAGACACACACTCGCTTGCTGTGAATTCACTGGGCAATTACCTGCTCTATTCTCAAATGGGTGCAATCGGATATTACATGGTCTTTTTACTAGAGCTAGCAGGGTAAAGACTGTTACAAGTACAGTCAGACATTTGCTTTCTCATAAAGAGCTCGTCTGGGTAACGTTGAGAAAAGTTCAGGGCTGCAGTGCATGTGTGAAAACAGCTATAGTAACTTTCTAAGAAAAAGAACAAAAAAAGTCAGTTATTAATTTTTTTTTTAACTAATATTTGTTGTTCTCAAGAAGTTCTGAATGTGTCAAAAGGACAAAAAAGAATGAAAGACAAGAAAACTGGGGAAAAAAACACAGTAGGTGATACATTGGTTCTCTTAATAGGAGATTCAGTAATTCTATAGGAATGATAATGAGATCACAAAAGTTAACTAACATCAGATCTTCATTTTATACCTGACCAGTCCGGGAGATACGAATTACACTGAAATATTGAACTTCCTCAGCTATTATCAAACAATCTAGTTTGAGTCTGTCTCCTTTTGTTGGGCTGAGTGAGGGTGTCTGGGGGAGGTGTATCCTCACTTTTTTTTTTTTTGGTAACCACAAATTGGAGTGACCCCAGAGTGGGGGGCATGGAAAATGCTCAAACACAATAGGCCATATTTTTTAAAACCCAATCAAATGTCAATTTCACTGTCTGTAAGAAGATTTGCTTATCACAAGCTATTGTCTCCCCAGTCTCACATCTCTAAAAGCTGACAATTCAAATATTAACTGTGTTCACTCACTGCATAAAGTGCATATGGATTAATTGAAAAAAATGCATTTAAAGTAAAAGTTTGAAAAAAAAAAAAGAGAGTAATATAGAGCGAGTATATCCAAATGTATTTATCTTTGCCAGGGTACAAAGGGATATCAGGTACAGGCAAGTAATTGTTTTATGAATATTACTGTTTTTATATATTTTTTGGTAGTAACTTTTAATGCTGCTTTTGTGAGCTTCTTCAAGGGCATTTTGTGTTGCATATTTGTAGTTTAGTGCATATGATGTTGTTTTGATAGTGTACATATTAATATATTAATAATAAAGCTAGACTACTTCTCTTGACCTCGAAAGTAGCGCTGTTGCACTACTACTAAGCCCAGGACTTTCATTACCCAGAAACAAGGAGCTTATTAACACCACTCATTGGGGTGCTAATTGATGAAGTGTAACTGCATGAGGTAAAAGTATTGGATTATGAGACGAAGAGCATAGTGTTAATTACAGTTATAGTATTAAAGTGCAGAGTCTGCAAGTCCAGAAATCTGCAGAACCCATAGACAGTGCATGAAAAGCATTAAGCAGGTAACAGCACTTTGAATCTGAAGTATGCACTGAATCTAAATGCAATCGCAGCTCTGCCTCTGTAATGCAGTGAAGGTAGAAGATTTCAGGATGTATCAGTCTTCATATTTTGAGTCAGTGAAATTTAACCTCTCTTCCTCTCTCTTACTGTTGCACTAGGCTGCCCAGGCATAAACACATCTCTCTGGCTGGCTGTCAGAATAAAGATGTCACTTAATGGGGGATCTCTCGCTCTGAACAACATTTTATATGTTAAATTAATGCCTGAACCAATTTGAAGAGTGTTTAAAAGAATTTTAAAAAATTGCACATATGATGAGCTCTTTGTGTGCCTTGTAAAAGATAAATGTGACTGTTGATGAATGAAATAATGGCATTCCATCTAGTATTACAAACTACAGTGACTCCCATGATACAGTACCTTGACTTTCTTGTTGGATGGGGCTCAGCCTTTTGGTTTCAGAGCAGGTTTTCAGTTTAAAAAAAAACAAAACAAAACAAACAAAACATGCATTTACTGTAAATTGAACTGCTTTATACTTTGTGTTTTTTCTACAGTAGACTTTTTTGATATTTTCTGTATTCACTGTGACTGAATGGCACAGGAGCTGCTTGTGCTCAGTATTGTAAAAGTGAGTAATTCTCATGTGTACACAGCTCAGTTTTACTTTTCTTTTTCTCGCTAATTTGCCAGTCAGATTGTACAGTATGCTTCGAGAGTTGCATCAAACATAATCCAGTTCCATCCCACTTAGTGGATCAAAGACAGTATGGGTGAGAATGGTCTTGCTTTGTTTTCAAGTCTAGTCAATTGTCAGATTTTGATGTTGCTTATTTGGCTTAAATGTTCTGCCTGATCATGCTAGTTTGAATAAAGCTTTTTAATCTGTCTTTTGGCTGTGTCTCTAATGAAGAATGAAACTGAAATGATCAGAAGTGACTTCTTGAATGTGATGTTCTCTCTTCTCCCTCTTCCTCGCTCTCTCAAATTCTCTCACATACACACATTTTGACCCAGTTTCTCTTTATAACGCTCTGTACTAATTCTTGGAAATTGAAAACTAAATAAAGGAGATGCGCCTGCAGTTCAAATCACAGAAGCAGACAAATAATAGCTTTGTCAGGATTAGTAAAAGCCATGAGCCAAATTGCAGTAGTCTGCTCTTTGCTGTGACCACACAGGGCTTTCAGTCTATAGTCCTACAGCAGACTCATGTATGAGAGTCCTGCAAATTTGTATGACAAGCTATTGCCACTGTCATCAACAGCAGCAAGTTTTCTAGTTTAATAATAACAGTATTCCACAACAGAGTCCATATCTTGATAAATACAGCATGCCGTACAGTGTCTTACAGCATAATTTTAATCAGTCATGCTTTTCTAACTCAAACAATATCCCAATGTAATGATAGTAAAGAAAAAAAAAACTAAAATCTAGTGATCATCTGAATTTGGATTATAAAATTCAAAGCAGTTCTTTTCTGTCAGCTAGGTGGTAAAACAATCAGTCAGTCCAGCAATGCAGCACCTTGCAGAGCTAGCAATACTATGCAGAGGTCCCCGCAGTTCTTAAGTAAATTGTGCTTTAAAGGAACCTGAAGTAGGTCGGTGGAAATGAGCAGTGCACCTATGGCTACATCCCAGTGTGCTGAGTGTTGCTGCGCACCAGTTCTTCCCCCAGGTGAGCTACGTTTTCAGAACCAGCAGTGTCCATGTTACTCAAATTATTGTGCAACTCACCAGAACACTAAGGTACAAAAGTGTACTTTTTATCACACTGCTTCCTAGAATGTAGAATTGTTTCTCTTCACACTATATTAAATATGTATTGTACTGCACAAGGTTACTATAATGTAGTTGACAAAAGCTAGACCAAAACCTAGAATATGGAATAAAGATGTAGAATGGAGATATAATAAAATCCAAGATTTCAGGGAAAAATAAACAGCTGAATTAATTTTGTGTTCTTACAAAACTTTTGTGTATTGTATTCTTAGCTTGTCTCTGGCAAACCCCCATAACACCCCAATCCCATCCTCAATATATTATAATTAAAAAAAAAACAAAAAAAAACACAGAAATTGTTCAAAAAGACTAAACTGAAGCAATTTTTCATCAATAAAAAATAAACCGCCATTAGCAAATCACTCTGGAAGCCAAAACCTGTAATATCTGTGCTGCAGTATTTAGGGCAGCACTGTCTAGCCACCCAGCTCTGATCTGTTCTGGGATCCACACAGTATCAATGCAATAAAACTGGTGACCTGCCCAGGGTGCTTTGCTCAGTGTGTGCAAGGTTTGATTCTTGTCCCAACATGACTCTGAATAGAACAGGCAAATATGGAAAACCAAACAGACATTAATATTGTCTATGTATGTACTACACTATCCACTGTAATGTAGTGCAAGTTTTTTCGGATAACTATTTGTGGTCTGAAAGAGGTATGCAATTAAGCGCCCCATTATATATCATCACGACTTCTTTTTGCAATGCTGCAGTACTTTCATATCTAATGTGTGGGCTTCATTATAAATCATTTTAAAATCTGTCTCCCTCATAGTAGAAAAAATGCTTTTGTTTGCAGTTAGACCAGCAGAAAGCAATATATTGATCCGTTAAGTGTGTTTCACTTCTGAATTCATTGTGTTTTACTGTTCATTACTGAGATACAATATTCAAAATAGAGATTTTGGGAAGCTGCTTAAGCATATTCTACCAGATTATGTGGATTGGCTCTAGATTTTGGTCGCTGTTAAAGCTCACTTTGTTTCAGTGTATGTGTTTTCGTTAACAAACGCTTTTCTAAACCTAAAACATTTCTCCTTTTCATGAATTAATGTAACTTTGATTTAGTCTATGTAGTTGTCCACAACATGGCCAGTTCCCTGTGTAAACTTATAGATGGCAGCAGTCACTCTGGTGCCCTATTTGCTTTTTAGGATCTGTGTTTCTTAATGCAGCATCCTATGTCTGTGGAAAAACTGTGAAGCCAGTGTTTGCTCTATTAGGAAAAGACACTCAGGAAAACTCAGATAACCTGTACAGACATGTTTTATGCAGCAACTTGATATCAATGAGAACAATGGTTAAATACATGTGTTATTAAGACCTATTGTTATCGAAGTCTTAAGATTATCCCTTAGCAGGGAATCTCTATTCCAACTTAGCACTTCAGTCTATTCTAAATGAGGTTTACCTAACTCTCTGACCCATATTTCTTTGAATCAGATAATAAAGACGTCACTCAGATTTGGCAAGAGGATACTGGGTCAGTTTGACTTCTGGGGATGAAAGAAGAGACATGCTAGATAGTTCAGTGCAAAGTACAGTTATTACACTTGTTGTCTGGATCTGATTTTAGGAAAAAAAAAAAAAACATTCTAAACATCTGATTTAATCAGGCAAGATCAGAGCAGCTTTACCTGCTACACAAGTTTACCCTTGTTTCATTTAAGAACCCGTGTTGCTATTAGATTGGCAACACTATCAGTCAAAGTGTCAGACAGCCTGTGAGAGCTTGACCCATTTATATGCGTGAGTCAGATCAGCAGCAAAGATACCCTGGCTGGAGCCCATGCACAATGGGGTCACAAGTCTCATCACCTAGAGCTTTGGTTTGCACTACAGTTGAAAGAAAAAGAGGTTTCTAGCAAGTGCAGATCAATATGTGACTCAAACGGAAGTCAGAGGGGGAATTGATGTGACATTTGTTTGATTTTGTGTGTGTGTGTGTGTGTGGGGGGGGGGGGGGGGTGTTACAAA
>VUQI01029870.1:7567-33865 GCA_015106735.1 Paratilapia polleni | reverse complement strand
TCCCAGGGTATTTAAAAGTAGAATGGGAGGAAAAGCCTTCAGCTTTCAGGCCCCTCTCCTATGGAACCAGCTCCCAGTTTGGATTCGGGAGACAGACACCCTCTCTACTTTTAAGATTAGGCTTAAAACTTTCCTTTTTGACAGAGCTTATAGTTAGGGCTGGATCAGGTGACCCTGAACCATCCCTTAGTTATGCTGCAATAGGCTTAGGCTGCTGGGGGCTTCCCATGATGCACTGAGCACTTCCTCTTCATTCACTTCCTTTCACTCTCCATGTGTTTATACACCACTTGCATTTAATCATTAGTTATTATTAAATTCTGTCTCTCTCCCATAGTGTGTCTTTTGTCCTGTCTCCCTCTGCTCTCTTCTGTTTCCCCTCACCCCCAACCGGTCGCGGCAGATGGCTGCCCCTCCCTGAGCCTGGTTCTGCCGGAGGTTTCTTCCTGTTAAAAGGGAGTTTTTCCTTCCCACTGTTGCCAAGTGCTTGCTCATAGGGGGTCGTCTGATTGTAATGTACTAATTTGTAGGGTCTTTACCCTAAAATATAAAGCACCTTGAGGCGACTGTTGTTGTGATTTGGCGCTGTACAAATAAAATTGAATTGAATTATGGTCAACTGCTTAACCCGAATCATATGTTAGTAAGTATCTTAGTCAGACTGGACCATTTTGTTAATAAGTCCCTTGTATCACAGTGTCATTGACATGCAGACTGATGAGCTAAAGAATTTGCTGTAACCACTGAGGGGGTTTATATAAACTGCCCTCAATCATCAGACAGCAGTCTGATCATTCTCACTTTTGTTTTAAGATTTCCAAAAGTCATGGATATAATGTTGAGATTGTAAATTTATTTATATACCACAAACAAGTAAAAAATAAATTTAAAAAAAGGATTCAAGTAAGAGATTGGTTAAATGTTTATGTGTTACACTAAAAAAAGAGAGAACGTTTTTGCTCTTTTCAGGATAAAGATGTTTATGTCAGCATATGATGCTGCTTTAGATGAGTGGATAGGAAACCTAGAAGATGCAAGGTCAATATTAAACTACTAAGCTGCTCTCAGGTAGAGCAGACTCATAAAATCATAGCAGATTATTTATACGCTTGATTACATTTAAAGCTAATAGCTCAAAGGCAACCTGTCTTCCAGATGCTCAAAGTGAGTTAAAACACACCTCCAAGTGGTCCTGGACCCCTTTCTTCCTCAGCTGATGTGGAGGGACTTTCACTGCTCCACTGCAAAATAATAATAAAAAAAATATATAAGAAAGCCAAACCCTTAAATACAACCACTCACTGTGCCCTGTAACCCACCAGTATTTTGTTCCGATGTACTGAAAAAAGATGAGGTAACGAGCCCAGTTGTGCATGCTGCCTCCAAATGTCAGTGAGCACGTTGTTCGTGTTTACAAGAGCGAAAAGACACAGTGGAACATCATTTCACACAGCGACGCTTTGACTTATGTCTCTGAAGAAGGAACTAAAGGTCGACTGTTAAAGACCTCTGCTGAAGCACTGACACTGGAGCAACACACCAGCCAGACACGACCCGAACCTCCGACTCTTCTCTAATTTGTAGTCCGGAAGTACACTAGAGACAACGGTTGCTAGAATTTCTCTGTTGACATAATGAGAGCGCAGGTTAGTGTATCACTGGGCTGTAGTATTAACCCGATAAAAGAGCTGTTACTACAAGCGCCTCGCGACAAACAGTGAAGTAAAACAACACGTGCAGTCCATTGAATGACTACACGCTGACTATATGACGCCATCAAAGCTGTGACATTACGTTGAGTGCACGTACTATGCGTACTACAACATGACACTTTTTTCTCCCCTGGATGTTTGAGCGACGACTCCTTCCACGCTGTAGTCCTGTAGGTCGCTTTTTGATTACGTCGCTCCAGCCGCAGAGCCTCCTTCCTCCAAACCACTGAAGCCAGATACTACATACATGGGTAAGATGGGTCGGCAGCAACTAGACAAAGGACAGTCGACATGAGCAGCTGGTTCAGCTACAGTGGAAGAGGGTTAAAAAAAATCAAACAAGAGAAAGAGAGAGACATTAATCCATTTCATTTCATGAAGTGAATTGCTCCATTATATTATTAAATATTCAGCCAGGAATCTCAGATATTAAACTAACAAGAAAATCATAATAATTTTGAAATCTAATTTTTTTTTTAGTTCTAATGAGTCAAAATATTGAATGCCAAGTCATAAACGCCTTTGCTGAAGCTGCTTAATGTTTAAGATGGGTGGATTATAATTTATTAAGTTATGTCGACAACCTTACTGATGAAGTGGCCCACATTTGGAGATGATAAAATGTGTCTAATAAGGATTTATGACAAGGTTACTATTTTCTTTAAGTCTGTATTCTCAGTGTTCCCCTTATAGCTGTACCTTTTCCCACACTGATAATAATGTTCAAACTGATGCTAATCACAAGGGAAACATCTCATTCATGCATACCTAATGAACAAGCTTGCATTTTACATGAACTAGTTTTTGTAATTACACAATAACTCCTACACGATATGAACAAAAGTACTGGGACAGCTACACATTACTCCTACAGGAGTTTGTATGATATTCCTTTCTAAACGGACCCCCTTTGCAGCTGTAACACTCTTCTGGGAAGGCTTTCTCAAGATTTCGGGGTGTGTCTGTAGGAATTTTTGCCCATTCATTCAGAAGAGCATTTTCTTTTAAAGTCAGACACTGATGTTGGATGCTTGCAATCTCCGTTCTAGTTCATCCCTCAAGTTCGGGCTAGTCAAGTTCTTCCACACCAAACTCATCCAACTCATCCTAGGTTTGTGCAGTGGGCACAGTCATGCTGGAAAGGGCCTTCCAGAAACTGTTTCCACGAAGCTGGAAGGGTAGAACTATCTATCAATTCGCCTCGCATGATTCCTTCTGCTCCTAAAGGGTTGTTACTGCAGGTTGTGTGCACTCGGCGCTCTTCTCTCCTTTTTTCAGTCTCCACAGTGCAGCGACGCCTCCCGCCTGTCTGGGCAGCAGCGGCAGTAGTGTAGTAGTAATCTGCCTGCCGCGCACTCAGCTCACATTTTGTGTCACCGTGCCACCAGGAGAGGGGCGACAGACTGCTGCGCGTCAAGGGGATACCAGTCACCATCCACACGGTTCAAGCTACATCCCGCTGGGGGCAATGACATTGGAAGACTGAGGTGGGAATTAACGAGAAAACGCAAACATGACGGTGGACTTTGAAGAATGTATAAAAGATTCACCCCGATTCAGGTAAGGCTGGTCCTCTCAGGCACATCACAGCGGTGCGCAAAAAATGGCACACCTTCTTTTAGGCTACAGGATTTTTTTTAAGAAGGGGGGAGCACCCCTCGCTCTTGTAAGGGGGTATCAACAGGATAAAATGAAAGGATGCGGTGTTTAACGTCTGATTCACTGATGTGTTGAAAAAACACGATGACGATTCTCTGTCCATTTGTCTCTTTTTGGCATTTTATTCATTGCTTGAAATTCCCATATGGCACCATATGGATGGTTATCAAGATATGCTTTATGATACATACCCCTTAAACTCTTGTTAGTGGTTCCTGTGTGATGGTATGATTTTAAAATGTGGATTATGAATTATCTCGGTGCATATAAGAGAGGGAACTCTCACTGCCATGCACAATGAGGATCCATACTGCCTGAATGTAAAATTACAAGAGGTTTTCTAGTGATTCCATCATGTCTTCTTTTAACCATCTTATAAGGGACACTCATCCATTTTAACGGTATAAGGGGATCTAAAGAGTACAGTTTGGGTGCAGTCTTTTCTTCGGTCATAGAGGAGGGCCTGCAGTCTCCCAGTGTGTGCCTGTCTGTACACTGGAGAGGAGATACCCTTGCAGCAGCTGCAGCAGGACCAACAATAGTGGCCAGGCTTGCAAAGAAGCAGCAGGGAGTGGAGTACACACACTCTGCAAGAAGGGAGATTGTATCCTGGGCACAAATCCAGCTGTGCCTGTCCGCTGGAGGTTTGTAGCCTCACTAGGTCCACGTGCCAGTTTGGCAGCACTCCTGCACAGGCCGGTGGGAAAAAAGCAGAATAAATTCTAGCAACATGTAGACCAGGAATCCCCTGTTAAATATGTCAGTTAGATGAGTTGGTGATGTGCAGTCATGTCTTCTACTGAGTGCTTTTACTTAAAGGAGCAAAATGTTCATTTATTTTGTTTGCAGACAAAGAAATGTAATGCACTGGTTAGTAAGTCTTCTCCTCTGTAGCTCCATGTCAGCATCTGTTGCCTATTTACTCACTGTTCTCTGTGTTTGTCATTTTGTTGCTTCCCTCTTGCTCTTCCTCTGTGTCTCTCTCACAGACAACTCATCCGGTTTGTTCAGTGTTGTATAAGTCCTCAGAATAACGGATAGTAAATCAAACGAGCAGGCAAGCAGGGAAATTTAAGAAAGAGAGTGAGGGGAGACAGACATCCAATTGGCTCCATAAATCCCACCACAGTGATGATAGACGGCTGAGACAGAAGGTCAGGAAGAGAAAGAGAAGCAGAACATATTCAGGCACTTCCCTTTTTCTCTCCCAGTTCACTTTCCCATGATCTTACATGAAGAGTAATATTTGGAAAATTTCCACCACCGACAAAAGAATGCTCTTGTTTCCTTAGCTCATAGAACATAGGAAATAAGTAATGTGCAATACTGTAATTATGATGAAGAAGATGGGGATTGTTATTATGATGATGTTTGCTTGGGACTTAGGTTGCCTTGTTTTTCATGTCCCAGTTCACATTATCCATTTAACAGGACTATTTCAGCTGGAGTCAACACAGCTAGTTACTTAAGCTACATGTGAAGAACCCATACATTGGTTGCAACCAGAGGACAGTTTTATATAACGATGATGCAACCTATAGATATTGAAAGAACTACTGGTTAAAGGCAGCACTGTCCAAAGGGCAAATTCATGTGACAAAACCAACAGTGAAAGTGAGGGTGACTGGAGTGACAGTGAAGAGGGGAGACATTCATCTTTCAGAGGACGCTGTTGAGCATCAAGGGTGAGACTGCCTTGCTGTAAGAAGTTGTAAGAATGAAAACTATGTGTGTGTTTCTTTGAGTGTGTAATAGCTTAATCCTAAAGATTGGCATGTTTTTAAATGAACGTTTATTAAAAAAAAACAAAAAACAGTGGCGGGTCAGTGTTGCATGACTGAGCCAGGCAATTAAAGATAGTCATTGCAGAATTTTCTATTATAATGAAGTGTGTTGTGATCCAGCTGTCTTTCTCCTCCTCCCTGTTGTGTCATTCTGGAGAACCAGTCCTGTCTATCTACCTACACATGGGGTTAAACAGCTCACACACACCCTCTCACTGCAGGTCTTAACTTGTGCCTGTGATGTATTTGTGTAAGCATCACTGAGTGAGCATGAAAGAATTTTTAAAGGTAAGCCTGCCAGTGTGTCTATAACACACATCTCAGTCTCTTTCTGTATACTAAACTCTTCATCTATGCCCTGCCTCTTATTCAACAGCTCCAGTCATTCATTCTTTAAGAAAGTATGTGATCATGTCTGTAGTTGTTGGTACTAAGTGGTTTTAATCGGATTTCCTGCAGGCACAGCCCTGTCAGATGTTTGTTACCATCACTTCAGTGTTGGCTCAGCTACACTTCAGATGGATATTAATAAGATTTTTGAAATACCAGTACCACTTTTGATTCTTTTATTGGTTGATTGGAAAGAAAAAAAAGTGGACCTACACAGGTCAGTCCAACAGATTTATTATCTCTGAGTCTGAGCAGAGTGTAGAAAAAAGATTAGAAAAAGGTCTACATGTGACTCAGGTGTGCAAAAGCTCCGCTGCCAAGAGTTTGTTGTCATTGTATTGCGATGTGAAACTCTCAGAAAAAAAACATGCCAGCACTGAAAAAAGCCGATAAGCTTTGATAAGCTTAAGAGGTGTACAATTCCAGGTGAGTGGACAATTTGGAACCCGCTCTCAGTCTACAGTTGATAAGCATCATCTTGCTTGAGTTTTTTTTCAGTGAACAGGAGGTACACGTTATAGGCAATGTCGTTATTGTTACTAAAACAAAGTGACATAAGCATAATGTTTCTAAACACAGATACTGTAAATCATTATGACAAATCAAGTGGAAATTCAGTTTCATTGTTTTTACAACATATATTTAGTAATTTAATTGACTGTACAGACTCTATTGTTGTGATATAAGTATTAATATTCATATGGGTGGGTGTTAGCTGTTGCCTAGCAACAGCTGCTATAAGTGAGCCGACTGAGAGCTGGGAGAAAGGAGGACAGGGAATTTAAGAATGGACGAGGAGAGTGGTTGCTGTGAAAGACATCGTCATCATTTAGAGAATAATTTCATTGCCAATTTTTGTCAATTTTCTTTCATCGGTTTCAACTCACAAAGCTATTAAAGAAGTATATAAAAGTTGAAAAAAAAAACAGGTAATTAGCGGTGTACTTGAATTTATTACAATAAAGTGGCTGTCGGTTGCTTAAAGTAGGTGTGTCTGTGTCATGAGTAAATTAAAATCAAAATGAGAATACTGAATACGGAATAGTGTTTGTTGACTCCAGCAATGGATGTTTCAGGTCATTGTGTGTTCAGAACCGACTGCACCTGTCTGCCTCTCTCGGTTTGCCTTTTATCCCACCCACAAAGAGTATACGGCATCAAGCTGTCCAGACAGGTTGAGTGAGTGAGTCAACAGCGTTTGAAAAGTGGACACTGCAGATTGAGATGTTCTTTTGCAAATGCATCACACAAATTAAAACAGTGTTGTATTTTATTGCATGAATAGCAAAATAATTTTAGGACAGAAAAACTGAAACTTTGTCGAAGCTGTTTTATAGTATTGGCTGAAAAAAAAAAAAGTAAAAATAACATTTACAAGAAAATACTTAAAAAAATAAAATTTTCTCTATAAAATGTTTAGATCAACCAAAACTATTGGCTGTGTATACTTATCATCAGTGGATAATACTTATCCTATAAGACTGGAGGGATTGTGTTACATGACCACCTTCATGCAAAACCTGCGTGCCAGTCTACCTCATATTAAAATACTCTCTTCAGACTTCAGGTGGCTGCATGTCACAATGTGTAGCCAGGAAGAGTTAACAACTGTTACACACATTTTTAACCATATTTCAACACCACTGTTGTCTGTTCAGAACTTAATTTTGGTGATGATTTCTCATGTTCTTGCACGTCTTTCTTCGGCAAGTCGGATTTGTGCTCCACCCATAGACTGGATACAACTGTCAGCCACTGGTTTGTGGAGTATTTTTTCAGAGCCTTGAGTTTGGTGTTACAGCCATTGCCATCTTGTTATTTTGGAGCCAGAAGTGGCCATATTGACATGAGAGGGTTGAGTTTCATCAGCTAACACTCACTGTGTGTGGATAACACGAGACAGCTTGGTGAACAGAGTGCATCCACAGACTCATAGAGCGAATTTGTGCTAGGTAACAATACTAGAATTTCACTCACCAAAACTAGAGCGCAGACTTGTTCTGTTAGTTAGTTGTTTGTTCTGTTCGTTTAATTATTTGCACACCGGGTCATATTAGTTTTCTGATAATTGCATTGACAATGGTTCAAAAGGCACCAAAATCATAAAGACAGGAAAATTACCCAGAGATACGAATACCGTTTTTTGTACCAGGATGTGAACAGATTTATTTCTGCTCTAAGGTTGGTAATTTTGATATGGGAGTCTACAGGGACAAACTTGCTTTTGGAGCTAGCCTCAAACCTCGACTGCAGTTTTTGGCAGCGGCTTCATTTTTCAGCCATAGAGGTTCCTTCTTGGTTCACCTGACTCCTGTCAGATCTTTACCTGCTCTTTACCTTGCTATAGCTACTTGCAGAGATAGCAAGGGTAGTAAATAAGAGGCTACAACTGTAAAGTGTGTAATAGAGAAAACGGGAAAATCCCAGAGTCTGGAAAAAAAGGGTGTGAATGTTACTTTAAGCTCCATAGACATTAAGTTATTATATATCTTACCTTTAAGAGTTGGAGGATTCTTATTTCGAAATAAATGTTATTGTAAATCTCGATAGAGAGAGTCGGCATTAATAAATTGTTAAATTTTGGAGGTTCAAAAATAACTCAGGTTTATATAACCTATTGGTGAAGTGGATTTGATAAAAGATTTGATGTGTCTGTATAAAAAGAGGCTTTTAGCTCCTCTTATATGTGATTTCCTACAATTTTTTAAAAGCACATCTCCATTTATTGGCAGATTAAAGTGCTTTTTGATGCTCTAGCTGTCTGTCTGGTGCCCTGGTTTCTTTAACAGTCTGGATTTTTATTCCCTACCTGCGCCATCATCACCTCTAATTCTTTTTTTTTTTTAAACACATCTTCACTTTGCTGTCTATTTGAGATAATGGGTTCCTATTGTCAGGAGCCTGTGAAATGTGTAAATATGCATCATGCTGTCTCTGCTAGTCACGGGCTGTTGCCAAGAGTGACCGGTGACTTTGGCAGGCGTAGACACTACCTTTCCCATCTCGGTCTCACACGTGATGACAAAAGAGATTCATATCTGTCCCCATCAATAGGAAAATACTGTAGAGCACAGTTGTATAACTTGCACAGTTGAACATGAAATGATGACCTTCAACAGCCCAGATGATTTTAGAGTAGATGGGAAAATGTATTAAAGTGCTGAATAGCATTACATGTTGCCAAAGTAGGCTGACATTGATAAACTGCACGTTTGTTAATGTGATGTTGCCTGGAAATGTCCCAGGCTGGTACCTGCTTTTAACTGTATGCCCAAATGACCTTGTCTGCCTGTCTGTAACTTATTTTGGAGAAAACATCTTTTAGAGTCACCGTGACCGTTTGAACCACCAGAAATAAAGCCTCTCTACAACACTGAGTGCTTGGCAGAACATTTAAAAAGATTCCAGACCACTTGGATTAAGTAGCTAATGTCAAGACATTCGTTCCCAAACACTTTCTCTAATGCATCCGTGTACGTAGGAGATGTGCACAGGCAGAAAGGAAATAGCCAGGCTGGCCCAGAATCACTATCCTATTACCATTCATATAATATATGTATACACATTCTCCATTCATTAAAATTTTAAATAATTCTCTTTTTAAGACAAATTTAACAAAGTTAGTGTTGCTTGAGAATTCTGTCTTTTCTCTTTTCCAGCAGTGTTTACAGTGTTTGAAAGCAAATCTCTTGCATTTGAGCTATAATCTTAAGGGATTTGCCCTCCAAGATGGCGGTTTTGTCCTTTCAGCATATAGGAAGGTCATGCAGTTTCCTAATGCTGGACTTAGTCCCACATGTGGGGTATTTATGTATTTGTAATATCCCTGTGATGGGTCTAACGTGAGCAGACAAGGCTAAAGTACTTTTTAATCTGGACAGTGCAGTCACATGCAAATAATAATAATAAAAATTGCTAAATTGCCACTGTGATATAGGGATGAAAGAATATCTGTACAGCAATATATTGTATTCCTTCTTCTTGTGATAACTTGTCAATACACTGCTGCCAAATATCAATATTTGCCTAAAACATACCTGTACTCTAAAGAGAGTCCCCTGCCAGTTTGACTTACCAGAGTCACTACTTAATGACTTTTTGTGGTGGTGCTTGTGAGATGGTTGAGAGTAAAGTGAATGGAACTAACTTGCAGGGAGGAAGAAGGGCGGAAAAAGAATAAGATGATCAAGGAGAGGAAGAAATTTGCAGAGGGGAAAAAAAGCCAGACTGCGGAGGACAGCAAGTTTAGGGAGCTGACTAATTCTTGACACTGAATAATGACAACACACATACACTGACACCACAATACAGTGAGTGAATAACAACATATTTTTTTGCTGGTTTCCTTTTTTGGGTTATTATTTCATTACATCAGTTACAGATGTGACATATCATGGACCCTAACCCTAACCCTGGACAATGTATCGTGATACTATCGTATTGTCACCTACTTTATGATTCCCACCCCTACTGTGAGATGCACATACATTGTATATATTATATCACTGGAGATATCAGACAATGTTGTCTAGACTAATGAATTTGAGCGATTTGAATATAAGCTTTTTAATATTAGATTGGCCCTGAAAATGTAGTAGGTATATTTGTTGTTGCACACATACAGCATGATGCAGCAGTTTTAATTAGTTCAAGCTTTGCTAATAGTTTCTTCTACTCTGAAAGGTCAGACTGCAGCAGGTTGAGGATCAAGCAGACGGTGCTGTGGCGATTTGTTTTTCATAAACTCCTAATGATGTTAGTGATCCGTAACCCCTCACCGGAAAGAAATCACCTAACTAAAAATTGACCTGTTAAACTCTTTTAACCTGCAAGTGTTACAGAAAACACATGCAGACTGGCCTGGGCCATAAAAATATCTCGTAACCCCATGAGTTCACATAAATATTTTAGTTCCCCCTGTGTGTGTAAAGATAGAGGAACACTCCATCAGTGAACTGCAGAAAACAAGTCGATCATGTCAGAAGCTTCAAAAACTGTGGTTACAACTTCAAAGGAGTGCAGTTGTGGTGCGTTTTTGTGGCAGCATGGCATCAGTGTGTTTGTCTAACCCTCTAATAGAGTGATATGTGGTGCTCTTTTTATTGCATAGAAAGACATCAGGTGAACAAACAGGCAGCCCCGCCTCAGTTGTTTTGCATGTGAATAGATGCCCCTGCATGACTCCGGATAAAACACTGCTTTCATAAATTAAAGAAATACGCCATCACATATGATGTGACCTGAAGCAGTGCAAATGACAGAATACAGAATGAGAGGCTCACCTCATTTGCCATCTGCAGATGTTTGCTGTATCTGAAAATGTTGCAGCCAGTAATACTTCTTTTCTTTAGGAAAAGAGTTTTTGACATCCACAGAGCTTACAAGCAGCATTTTTGCTCACACAGCATTTTGTGTGGCTTCACAGCTGCTGCTCTGTTTCACAAATCTGGTATTCCAGCTCACTTTCCTCTTACATGAGACTCTGTGTTTACAAATATAGTTCTTTATTTCATAAGAATATTGAAGGAAACAAATCTGTAGCAAGCAAGTGGGTACTGTGATGGAGTCTATACTGTGTGGTTTTCATTGTTCTTATCTGATTTGCATTTGTGTCACATGTGCGTGTTTCTTTGCCTGCTGGCCAGCATGTTGGTGAGTCATCATATTCCTCTTTCTGCCATCATGCCAAGCATACAGAAGTTGGACATGTTCATGAAACATGTGTGTCCCGCACGTGGACACATCCACTGAATCCACGGTGCAGCAGATTTTCTGCCGCTCTGGTGCATGGGTTGCCGGGGGGACTTATATGAAATAGGATTATCAGTAAACACACTCACTGATTAAATCAACTGGATAGCCCACATACCCTGTAAAAGCTCACACACTATCAGCCTCGTACCCTGAGAACATCAATACAATTTTCCTTTCTATAGTGTGCAGGATAAAGAATTACAGAAATGGGTTTGACACAGTTTTTGTCAGACTGCAGTTCAAAGGACTTGCGAGCCTTGGGTCACTCGTTGAGTGCTTTTATGTCCTATTGAAAAACTCAGTGTTTTACCAATTCACATGTAATATGCAGTGGCTTTTAAAAAAAAAAAAAAAAAATCCATGACACCGCCCTAGCCAGTGTCATTTGAAGATTGAGCCTCAAGATTGGCAAAGTCAGGTTGATGTATGCTCCACAGGATGATGCTTTAACCACAGTGCAGTTCTGAATATTCAAGATTAAAAGCAAGCAGAGGAAAGGGTCAAAATTTTAGCTCAAAAGAATTAAATGTACAGTACAGCTGTGCACACAAGAACCCAGGAGAAAGGAAAGATCAAATTAAGTTCTCTTCTTTGTCCAGCCTATTTCTCCTACACAAAATCCAGAGCCCAGCTTCACATTTTCTTCTAAAATCCTCTCCTGACAAATACCCTATCTCTCATCTTCAGTTCCAATGTTAAAAACAACTTTGGGTGCTGTTACAAACATGTACTCCAGCCCTAATAAAAAGCAAGAGAATGAGCTGCTAACTAATGTTACCCCTACAGGCTGATTTAACTGGATCTTGGTTTCCGGTACAGTGGATGTGATGGTCATACACAGGCTTTTTTGTGTAACCTGTAAACCCAAAATGTAATTATTTATTCTTTGTCTTTGTAAAATAATGCACATCAAACTAACAGTTTCACAGTGACTGCAACTTGCATTTTATTTTGGTCCGGAGAGTAATTAAGCAGATCGGAGCCTGGGCCGTTACGATTGAGCAATTCACGTTTCATGTGAGAGGGTTAGCAAATGCTCATTTAATCTTGACAACTCTAATGCCTCGCTTTATAAATCCAATTTTGCATTTATAGAGCAGCGATTGGCATGTAATAGGCTGTAATAGGTTATTTTAAAGACATGACGATCAACAGCATGCACTCTAAGGAAAAAAAAAAAGATTTTGAGCCTAACATTATTCTCCAATTAAAGTAGCTTAAAACAGACAATGGTGTTGGGTTTTGTTTTAAAATGACCGTACGTGAACCATTTGAAAATATCCCTTCGACAAAGTCTGTTGTGGTTTGTGGCAGATGTGCAGGTCTTATAACTGTCGAGGGTCAAAAGAGATTAAATTCCTGTTGTGAGTTAGAAGAGTGAAAAATGTGGAACGATTCAGACCTTCTTACAGCTTTCATGCTGTGTCATAGTTTATTGTGAATAACCTCTCTGTGTAACCATCCAGTCCCACTGAGATCAGCATTTGGTTGGGAGTTTGTGCAAATGCCGCCAAGGCCTGTTAAAACACGAATCAAAACTATTAAATAAATTGCCTTCATCTTGTTCTTGGGCTTCTTTCTTCATGTTGGTATTACATGTTATTTTCCCAGCAAGAAACATTCGTCTATCCTTCGTTGTCCTGCACAGTTTGAACACTTATTTTGTCTCAATTGCTCTGTAGATTTTAGGGCTTTTCCAAATTCAAAACCCAGCTTGCTGGTTTTATGTGTTATGGTAGTTATATATTTTTTTATTACCACTGTTAGCCAAACAAGCAGACTGACTTTTGGTTTAAGTGGAAGCCATGTTTGAACTATGGAGAGTTCACTACGCAGGAAGTCATTAAATCACACAAGGGGGAAACCAGCACAACCGCCGGTGTGTAATATCTGGAATGCATCTGTGGTTGCCAGACTTTTGTACAGAGAGCCACACATAAAACCTCAGGGCACAGTACATGTATGGACACATGCATGTAACCGTAAAACATGTTGCAGCATCTTACCCCATATTAAAGACAGAATCTGGTACCATAATGTGACATGACAAGGTGGTCTGCAGGGTGAAAGGGTCAATCAGTCGATAGTTTCTCACACTGCAAATCAACATTTTGTCTCCAACCTACTTGAAACGCAACAAAAATGGTCTTAAACCAGCGTTTTCTTTTTGTCAAAAGAAACACAACTTTCAACTTCATGGTGGCTTTTTTTGTTTGTTTTGGAGGTTTTATACACAATTTTGAAATTTTTTATACAGTGCAGTTGAAAGATCAGTAAATCATTTCTCATCCTGAAGCATTTTTCAGTCACGATAAACCACTTAAAAACTAAACAATTACATACAATTTAAAGGCTGCTCTTCTTTGTTTACATCATGTTGTTTGACTCGTGTCAAGTGCATTAGGATCAGCCTGTTCCACAAGACCATTGATCACGCACACAATCATTCTTCCGTTGTTTATCTGTATATAATTCTAGATCATAGCTAGTCAAAGAAAATGCTGCCTCTGACGTTGGTATGACTAATACTTGTGTTCCTGTAAAAAGAGAAATTTAAGCCACGCGTGCATATTTGTCATGTGCACACAATGTGGGAATTATCTGGTGTCTCTGAGTCCCGCATGCCTTCAGTAAACAGCCCAACTGGTTCAGCCAAGTGTGAGAGAAAAGGCAGGAAGGAAGAGCGAAAGAATGAGAAATCTTTGGTGTGAACATTCATCGGCTGTGTTATTGCATTTGCACATATTTGTCACATACAAATAAATTTGCTGTGCTCTTCTTCCACATCCACCTTTTTCTTCCCTATACTTTTTCCTCCAGGATCCTGTATTGGTAATGCAGGTGTGGGGTGGATATGAATCAGTGACAGGATTGCAGCAGCATGACTGATTGAGTTTCAGTAGATTACCTGAGTCTGTTTTTGAACTGGTTCTAGTTAGAAGACGGGAATGTAGCATGACTGGAAGGATGATAGATGACTAAAAGGAGAGGGGAGATGATGGGCGGATGTTTTTGGTAGAGAGGGAATATAGAGGAAGAAAGATGGCCCAAAGGGATGGAATGGACTCCGTGCACCCAGAGGAAGAAAGACAAAAAATAGAAAAGGATTAATGGCAACAAAATGGCACATAAGCATGTGTAAAAAATGCACATTGCTAACAATTCCCACAAAAATACCTCAAAGACACGGAGGACAGAGCTGGACAGGAAGTGGACACAGTGAACACAGCTTCCCTGGGGTGATGAATGAAATAGTCCCGTGGTTCACTCTGGCTCACAACTGCCCTATGCAAACTAGAGAGTAGGTGTGTGTTTGTCTGTGCATGTCTTTCTCTTACATCTGGGGTCCACTCGAGCAGCTGGTTCAGATTTGGCCCAACTTTCTCTGCCTTTATTTTAATTGTGCACGCTTGGCTTTGTGAACAATAGTTTTCCTTTGCATCCTATTATTAGTTTCAGCTTTAATATGCTGTTTGTTCTTCCTGTTAACTCTTTTGTCTTACTCAGTCCTTTATCTCTCTCTCTCTTCCTCCACCCACAATCCTATTGCCCCTGGCAGTACGTGTCACCAAATGGAGCAAGTTTGCGTCAGAATTTTGGACCACTGATACTAACTTCCGATGTCTTTAGTAAATACACCATTCACATGCTTAAGATTTTTTGATTTGTTTAATTTTTCTCTGTTCTTCCTCTGTAATCTCAACTACAGTGTGTTGAGACATGCATCACTGATCGTTCCCAAGCAGGTTGTTGACACTGGCTTGCCGTGTGTTTGGCAGCCCACCAGCCCTGATCCTCACTGAAACCATACACCCCTGCAGTGCTGAAACCACAAGTGTGATTGACAAGCCAGACTTCTACAGAGGCATGAAAAGAGACAGGAACACTGATTGCTCTCTTGGACACTAATGGATTCCCTTTTCACGTTTCACATCTTTACATTATTCAGCCTGCATCTCTGCCTCAGATCTCTGTAGAATTCCTTGTAAGCAAATGAAAACATTCCCATCTGCCATGTCAGCAGTCTTTCACAAAAAGAGTGCTTCCTTCCATTTGTTCGATGGATTGTCCACTGCATACAAGTGGAAAAAATCAGAACAGCTGAACCACAATCATCGGTCAATAACTTACAATATGTCTTAGAGCAGGAAGGAAGGAAGACCGTGTCATATATTGCTTTGGTATGAGGGTGTAGGGATATGGTGGGGATCGCAATGTGTGGAGCGTGTGTGTGTGTGTGTGTGTGTGTGTGTGTGCATATGTCACATAGAGTAGACAGATGTAGCTAGCTGAACAGGGAGGTTCTGTAAGAGAGATTTGGCCTGGAGAGCAGGAAGATTAAGGTTCAGCTCTATATGAAACAAGCATAACCAGAGGTTTCATGGTGACTGCAACATGCAGTTTACTTTGGACTAGAGAGTAATAGACTAGATCAGAGTTAAAGCTCCATTTTTACTGCAGCCAAGCATAATTTTTTCAACAATTTTTGAAACATCACATAGCAGAAGTAGCTTTGTTAATTTAAACTGCTCAATAATTATAGAAAATTGTGAATCCTGCTAATTTAGGCCAGTCATGCAATTGAATTTCATAAACACTTCGTGCAGTCAAAATGCTCACATCATACGATACAAGGAGGCAGATACGCTAAGATCACCTGGGTATGTAAACAACATAGGCTTCAATTCAGTTCAATTCAGGTTTATTTATATAGCACCAAATCACAGCAACAGTTGCCTCAAGGCACTTTACACTGTAAGGTAAAGATCCTACAGTATTAGAGAGAAAACCCCAACAATCAAACAGCCCTCCTATGAGCAAGCACTTGGCGACAGTGGGAAGGAAAAACTCCCTTTTAGCAGGAAGAGATCTCCAGTAGAACCAGGGTCAGGGAGGGGCAGCCATCTGCAGTGACTGGTTGGGGGATGAGGGGAATAAGAAAAGAGTGCATTGGGAGAAAAGGACAAAACGCAGACTAAAGGGACGAGAAGAAAAATATTTTATGACATGCAGCAGTGGTAAATAAACACGTGGGGAGTGAAAAGAAGAAATGCTCATTGCATCACAGTGTATCACAGGACGTCCCGCAGCAGTCTGAGCCTATAGCAGCATAAGTCAGGGATGGTTCAGGGTCACCTGAACCAGCTCTAACTATAAGCTTTATCGAAAAGGGAAGTTTTGAATTCAATCTTAAAACTTGATAGGGTGTCTGATAAAACTTGATCGACTTGATAGCCTGATAGCTGAAGGCTCTGCCTGATATATAAATGATAGACATAGCAACTGTGACGTCACTCATTGGTTTAGTTTTTCAGTAGTGGACCCAGCTCTGGGCACCTATCACTCAAAGCCTGCACACCCCTTGTGATGCAAAACTTATCCTTAATACAATTTAAGTTGAAAGAAAGATTCCCCTCCCTTACAACTGTCACAAAGGAAATTAGCCAGCGACCATAACCAGGTGTAAACATGTTTATTTGAGCTGTAAAGTTCGAGATTTTAATATAGGAGTGTGTGGGAACTGACTCACTTTTCTAGCCAGCCACAAAGGTTGCAAAGTGGCAGCTATGACAGAATAATTTTATGCAATCCTTCCCGGGAAGGATTGTGTAATTTGGTAGTGATTATAGGGAAAACTGAGTATTCAGTTTCAGTTAGTGAAGTGTTTATTTTCCATTGTAACTTTTTAGTTTTAGGGTCTACAGAAAATTAAATTAAAAATATTGCTTTTTTCTGCAGGGTGGAATATGAAGAGTTGCAATGAATTAACATTTACTTGGCCGATCTATCAATTCTCCATTCATTAAGATGTAGGCAGTTCTTCCAATGAATTTGTTAAACTTATTGCAGTTACCTAAACTGAATGTATCAGCAGTGTCAAAATATTGTCTGTATTTACTACATCTTTACCAACATATTACATTGTTATTTTCTGGAAATTATTAGACTTGTAAAATATAGTTGAGTGGTACGTAAAATCATTGCAGCATTCTTTGTTTTATAAGCTAAACCGTGACACTTCACTTGCATGCCCACACTGTCTGTCCCTGCTTTGTTTCTCTTGCTGTCTCAATGAGCAAGGCTCTTGCGTAAGACCACCGCTTGTGTTAATGTCAACCTGTCTCCCATTCTGTCTCATCCACTGGACTTTCCCTCCACTTCATATCCAGTTACACTTCTTTTCCAGCACACCAACACCAATCATTAGTAACACAATCATCTTAAGTGTTGTAACCTTGTGTGTCTGATCGCTATCATAGTCTGAGTAAGGATAACGCTTCAATAGTCCAGTATTAGAAAGAGAAATCTGCTACTGTGGTGTTGCTCTTGCTTCATTTAGAGATAAAGGCTGTACTCTGGAGTAAAAGAGAGAAACTGGACATTCACAATTATAGTGACAGAAATTGCTTAATGGACTAAGTATTCATTAGATGTATAAATGTTTATCCCAAACTAAAGTTGTCTGGTCTGTGAGCTCACTTTGTCTACATTACCTCTTCAGCAGATTCCATTCCCATCTTTACATTGCACATACACACGCTCAAAAATAAGGGACTCTTTGTGTGTGTGTGTGTGAGAGAGAGAGGTAGATAGAGTTTCGATAGAGTAGACAGAGAGAGAGTTATTTAACAAATTGTTGACTGTCACTTAGGATTTTGAGAATATGGGGATCCATCCGTTTTCCTCCACTTCCGCAATTCAAAGTCGCAGCGGTGCTGGAGCCTGTCCCAGCTGTCAAAGGGCGAAAGGCAGGGTACACTCTGGACAGGTCACCAGTCTAACACAGACAACCATTTGCGCTCACATTCACACATACGGCCAATTTAGAATCACCAGTTAACCTAACATGCATGTCTTTGGACTGTGGGAGGAAGCCGGAGTACAAGGAGAGAACCCATGGAGACACGGGCAGAACATGCAAACTCCACACAGAAAGGCCCCAGACAGCCTGTGGATTCAAACCCAGGACCTTCTAGCTGTGAGGTGATAGTGCTAACCACTGCCCAGAATATGGACATAATTGTTTCAAATTTGAAGATGTTTGACAGAATCAGTGGATAACTGTGTGTTTACAGTAACTTAGCATATTCTTAGGGAGCCCTTTCTCACCTTAGCACATGATAACAGATTCTCTCCATCACACGTTCTCACCCAGTTTGTTTTAGAAACAAAAAAAGTGCTGCCTGAGTAGAGCGTGCAGGAAGCAGGACCCAGGACGACCATCCACTCACTGTAAATTCTGTAGACATATACCTTCTCTGTTGTAATAAGGGCTCAATTACACATCGCATGCATCTGGGAGGTTAAACACCGTTTAATGTCTGATTTGACTAGGTCAGACTAAATTACACTAAGTCAGACATTTGCATTCTCACATGCAGTTCGATGCAGTACGTGTGTGAAACCAGCTGATGACTCTTTCAAGACTGAGTTTATCAGTGTTCGCTAACAAGTGAAGTGAAGCAAGAAATGAATAACCTCAGTATGTAAATAAAACACTGAGGACTTGTTTCACAGTCAAGTAGCCTTAGAGTTGACAGTTGATCAGATAACATTACAAGCAGTCGTGCATGCTGATGTGAGTGGAATAACAGCAACTAGTCAGGCTGTAGTGTAAGTGTGATAAATGTACTAATCAATTGCTTTTGACATACATAAATAATCTATGTATGTTCTAAACTCCCAATTTAATTACTGTAGACTGAAAGATATCCCAGCATACATTGGTTTAAACGCAGAATATTTCCTGGACTGGTGGCCAGTGTGTCACAGAGTTCACAAAATGTGGGAAAGTCTGACTCCCGAGTGTGACCCTTCAATTTTAACCAAACTGACTTTTTTTATGAATAAAGAAAAAATGCACGTAAAAGATAATGTTTTCAACCATGTGTAGAGATGGCAAGATAGTAACAATGTTTTCCTTCAAAGAAACAAACTTAATGGAAGAATATTATTCTATGACACTAAGATACATTAACCTACTTCAAGAGTCCTGTATAATCAAGAAGAGATGCTGCAGCCAAAGCTAGAAAACTAAAACCAGACCTAAGGGTACTTTTTGGCCAAGATCGACTCGTGTGAGTGAGATGTACATTGTCAGATGATCATTACCGGCCTTCTTTGGATGTTTGGCAGTGACAGACCATTCTTAGATGGATAAAAGTGTAAATCTGCGGTTGTTTCCTCTTTGGCACGTCTGACTGTGGTGTCAGCAGGAGCCTTATTCCGCTGATGTTCGGTCAGAGCTGCCAAAGATAACAACAGGGAAGCAGTCTCTTGTGCAAAGCTTAGTTATTTCCTCTTTTGCACAACTGGTTCAATGCAGCATCTCTTCTCTCTCGCACATGTTCTCAATAAAATGCACACATGTGCACACAGAGCCATAAATAAACACCTTAACTTAGAGCTTAAATCCACTCCTGTAAATCAGTGTGGGAAGAAAGATGTGATCAAATATTACCATGCACTGTCACACTGCTTTACCTTACAGTCCTCTTACTAAGCCTTACCTGGTGGTCTAGCGTGACAAACTTCAACATCTTGCTTGAAGGACCTCCTGTATGAGGGAGCTTTCCTGGCAAAGCTGTGCTGTAGGTGGTTTGATTCAGGCACGAGACTGATACTGTATGTCACACTGTATGTTTTGTTGATGCCTCTCTAAATTTCTTGTGAACTAGCTAATAAGTAAATATAACATAAGTACAAACAAAAAATACCAGCTTAAAATAAAATATCCAATTGTGGAGAGATTCCTAACAAATATATCTCTAAATATCTCTGCCTTAATATACACTCTATGGACAAAAGTACTGGGCCACCTGCACATTACACCTACAGGAGCTGCTCAGCCATGGAAACCCATGCCATGAAGCTCCCGGCACATAGTTTTTGTGCTGATGTTAATGCCAGAGGAGGGTTTTTACTCTGCAGTTATTGAGTCAGCAGAGCGTTGGTGACTTTTACGCACAATGCGCCTCAGCACTCTGCGACCCCGCTCTGTAACATTGCGTGGCCTGTGAGTTGCTGTGGTTCCTAAGCACTTCCACTTTGCAAAATACCACTTACAGCTGATTGAGGAATATCTAGGAGGGGAGAAATTTCATGAGCTGACTTGTTGCAACAGTGGCATCCTGTTACAGTACTAGACTCAAATTCAGTGAGCTCTTCAGAGCGACCCATTCTTTAACAAATGTTTGTAAAGGCAGACTGCATGGCTAGGTGCTTGATTTTATACACCTGTGGCAATGGGACTGAAAACACCTGAATTCAAAGATTAAGAAGTGTGGCCCAATACGTTTGTCCATATAGTGTATCAGATGTCCTGCATTTACAATGTGGGATCACATCTCTGACTTTAATAATTAGCCAGTGTGTGTGAGGTGCTTACATCGGCATTTTTTTTTGTTGTTTCTTGTTGTTGTTAAGAGGATAGTGTTTGCATTAACTTGGCAGCAGTGAAGACTATTTTTATATCTTAATGTACTCTGTCTGTTTTGATTTAAAAAGGCTAAAATATCCTTAAGGACAACATGCACTTTCATTCTGATTTTAGTTTCTTCAGCTCCAGGCAGGTGGGGGAGGCGACACATAGCTTGGTTAGTCATTGGTTAGTCATCACTGCATCATTATATCTGTTGATGCTGTAACCGTTCAGTGAAAATATTCAGAATATGTTTTACAGTAGAAAAACGTGCTTACATTACATACGTTAGTGTGCTTTGGCACCAGAAAGCTGTATTCGATAGGTGGTTTTAATGTTGTGGCTGATATGTTTATATGAGACGCGTGAAGATGCACGATTTTTTTTACTTGTGCTGAAGTTGACAGAACTGTATACAGGTACTGTTCCTTTATGGGAACACCAGTCTAAGTGAACTGCTTGTGTTTTTCTGCTGTGACTAATGGAGAGCTATGTTATCCACTGAACACTGTTTTTTGTGTCTGTCTGAGAAAAGAGGCTTTCTGAGACGTCCTTACATTTATCACACTTTACCCGCATTCATTCCCCCCCCAGACAAATGCACAGATGTAAATATTTAGCTGTGGCCTTAACAAAAGACACTGTGCAGGTCATAGCTGTCTGTTGCACATTTTCTCTAAAGACACTAGCCAATATCTGTCTGCTCCTATATTATCTTCAAGTGTGACTCCATTTCTACTCTCTGTTTCTCCCTCTGTCATCCCTCACTATGAGCTGGCTCTTGGTGGGATGGATGCAAAGAGCACAGAAGCGAAAGAGCCCTGGGAACAAAGTGCTTTTAAACCACAGGGGTCTTCTTCCTCCTCTGCATTTCTCATGTAAGCTGCATCTGTGTGCATGTCGGCTGCTGCTAACACCCCACTGTGAGGTCAGTGAAGGTTAAAGAGGTTAGAGATTCGCATGAACATGCAGCCCTACTGTTATACTGTGCTTTTTGGCTTCCTGCTGATTTCAGTCTGTGGTGGGAGCTCTGCTGTTTCTTTTTATGTTTTAACTTTTTTTTTTAGAGCTGTACCACTTCCTAGACTGGGTTGTACCTAAATTTCTTGGGAAGCACTCTTCTTCTGTCTTCCATGAATTTCTTTAACCTCATAATTTTAGAAGAACTGGTAGTTGAACATGCCCTATCATGCAGGGAATTTACACATGAAAGACAAAAGACACAATAACAGAATATAGGGCAGCAGAGGAGAATGCTAAAAGTTCATAAAAATAAATGTTTATTTAGCTTCTCGATAATGACTGGACTGGAAAAACAGATTTAAATTAATGGACATTAGAGGGAAAATAAAATCCAAAGGTGGCAGAAGGTCTCTCATGTGAAGTAACTAGGTAGTGAGTGTGTGAGTGGGAATAAAGCATGATCAGACTTTTGCTTGAGGCCTAAAACACCAAAACGCTCCTCTTCACCCAGTATATGTGTGCTGCTTGCAACTGCATTTCCATATGTCATGTAGCTTACCTAGATTGCATGTCATCAACTTTTGGTTGCATCATTTCTTCCTCTCATTTTTTTCCTATCTGCCAACAGTACAGTACTAACTAATGACCAGACTTAGACCACTTTTACTAATAAAGGCTCAGACTCCCAGACATGGACTAAGCCTAGACCATAAACTTTTTTCAGTGGAGGGCTTCATTAATTTTTTTTCTTTTATTCTCGGAGTAGGCTTAATCCCTGTCTGGGAAACCTGCTGAAAGAGTTATGGTGAATGTGCAGAAAATTTGGCTTTTATGCACAGTATGGACAAATATTATGATCAGCAGGAGGGAGGCAGACAGCTGTGCTTTGGTCTGCATCTCTTTAAATAGGAAATGTAGTTTTGTTGAGCAGATTGTGGTATGCACTCTTTCTAACTTTCAGCTTTAAGATTTTGTGGAAACAGTGGAAACAGTTAGTGTCACTTGATGATGATGATGTAACTCAGGCTGCATTTTTCAGCAGAGTGGCTTTCTGTTGGACACAGTTTTCCCTGTTTTACCTGCTTCCCTCCCCTATCGCCAAGAAAAGCAAGAAAATGTTGTATTTTCCAAGAAAAAACTGTTCCACCTGGCTCAAGTTGTGGATACAAGACATTAGAGAAAAATGATTTCTGTCTGCTTCACACTCAGCACAAGAGGTTTTCCAGCACACTTCCTGCTGGCCTGCAGCTGGAATGTACTCTGGAATGATATAATGACGTTTCCACATCCCAGACTGCTTTAGCAGAAATATTTAGAAATGCATTGTGTTTATGTAGTGAGTGGCGTACAGAGCGACTGCTTATGAATAATCATAACAAAGATACATTATATTCAGGTGAATGTTCTTCTTTATTGATGGCTGCACGGAGGTGGTCTGACAGCTGGTGGGAAGCAGAGAAACTATATCTTCTCTCTTCGAGTGAGTTTGTGGTGATGCTTATGTTGAATTATACAGTTACTATGCAGAAAAATATGAAGGTAGACAGTGAATTTGACACTGCATGAAGCATCATTCTTGTCCATTAACAACTGTTTTCCCTAAGGCCCTGTAAGAGTTTGTAACACCAGCCAATGTTTCTCACAAATAATCCAAAGTCATAAAAAAAGTTAAATGATACACTGGTTACACAGATGGTGAAAAGAAGGTGGCAGATGGTCAAAATCACACTGATTTAATTAATAAAAGGGACAACACTAATGTTTCTTGTTTTAAAGGAAATTGTGACATTTTTTGAAACACACTTGTAGTAAACAGGTGGAGGGTTGCATGAAGTTTATGGAGCTGTAATTTCTTAAAATCTTCTCTGGTCTGATAAATATTAATTGGTTAGATTTAGAGATGTGTGTACGCTGATTTGTTACCTCCAGACAGAGGCAAGATAGCAATTTCTCCTTGTTTCATCTTTTTATAGCTAGGAAGGTAGACTTGAATAAACAAAAGGCGAGCCATTTATTTGGGCTGATGCGAAGTCCAAAACAAAATAAAGTCTCAAAAGGCAATCAAACATAAATCCTAATCAGACCACAAAAGCAATCACAAAACACTAGGGATACAACCAGGAATCATAGAGGAACACAGGCAAACTGCACAGATGACACGACAAAGAATAGAGGGTAGACTGTGGCTATAAATACACAGGTGAGGACGGTCAGACAATCAAGGGGAGGAAGTCAAACTCAAAATCAGACACAGAGGTTCAAGCTAACAAAGTAAAACAGGAACTAACTCAAAAAGTAACTACTAGGAATATAATAACACAAAGGCCCAAGACCAAAAGACAGGGATCATGACAGAATCAGGATGGGATTTTGTCCTTTCTCACATTTTATTTAATCCCGTGGAAATGTCATTGCATATGGAATGGCTACAAATGCTTCACAGTAAAAGCCTTGTTAAGAAATGACACGTTTCTGTTCACTGAAAAACTAGGGTTTTTAATTTGAAAAAGTTTATCATTAAATGTTGAGTTTGTATTTGTAGCTGACATGTCGTGCATATCCTAATAAAGCTGATTTTTGGTTATTCCAGTACCTGTATAGTTTCTTCATGCTCATGCTGTTGTTTTTTGTTGAACTTGATGAGTGAAGCTGTGACACCAGAGGTGCAGTGGGTTAATGTGTTGATTGCAATTCATTTGTTAGCAAAGAGAGACGTGTTCCTAAGTATGTTCTGTTTGTGAAAATAAAGAGCAACGCAAAATGATACAATATGCTATAAAAAGAGTGGGTTACCACTTGCCACAGCATTAACAATGTAATGCAATACCCGTAAAAGAGCATAAAGAAGCAATCAAAATGAGGCATTGTACCTAAACATGACCAATTATATTGATCAAACAGACTGAATTAGCATTAAAGGCCTGTAATATAAGGCTGCTATAAAGAAAAAAATCCTTCTGCAGTTAAGGCCCAGGTTATTACTGGAAGAAATGCGGTATATCTACTGTACAGACATGAGGGAGGTATCAGCCTTTTCATCTAACTCTCAGCAAGCCTTTTTATCTAAAGCATATCCCCAGAACTGTTGAACTATTCCAAAATTAATGTTCAGCAAATTCTATTTAAATGTTGGTTAATGCTGTTTCGTTTATGAATGCTGGATGAGATTATTTGTAATCCAGCTAAACTGAGGCTCAAGGCTACAAGCGAGGCTTGTCCTTTTTGTCAGCATCATGTTTGGTCTCTTTGTCCAAACAGCCATCGGCGCAGTCAAATGTTTTTTCAGGGAATGAGTGTGATGTTTGTTGTGCGTTGGGAGGGTTTTTTATGGGGAAGTGGTGAAGGCATCTTTGTTCACGACACATAAGATGGTAGTGTTTGGCTCGGCTTGTTATTGGTGTGAAAAGACAGCCTGTTTAGGAAAGTGTGTGAGGATCATTGACTGGAGGCTCTTTTAATTGACTCTGAACACGTGTTTGAGCATTTAGTGGCACAGAGCCTTGAATCATGTTGTATTTCTTTAAATGTCTCACTGTATAGGTCTTTAAACACATTCTGCCATGAAATTGCAGCTTTTGAGATTTAATCAGGGAACAGATGAGACTCCACATGAATCTACATATAAATACAAATTTGCTAAGTGCATTTCTGGTTTATCTGTTTATACACTTGCACACAGACATATGCACACAAAAAATAAGCACACACTGTCTTCAGCTTTGTGCCATCAGCAAACACACGAGTGTTACAGACAGGCAGACTGAAAGCAGACAGATGGACAGAAGGAGGCGAAACAAAGAGAGTAAGGAGACTGTGATTTTGGGGAAGAGGATGCAGTAATGGAGAAAAAAATATATCACGGGTTTATTTCAGAATATTTAACGCATATCCTGTTTTAAAGAATACTATGACAATACAGTATAGTGGATAAAATGAATATAATAATGTGTGTGTGATGTGATTAAAATGGATTTTTGAATAGCTGAGTGTGGTTTAGGATGGAAGAACAAAGAAATGAGGGCTGGGCTGTTGTTGGTGCGCCCCACCCAAAAACCACCTGCTTCTGATCTCAATGATATCCATTCGTATGGGCAATAAAAACAATCCATACTAACAAAAATAATTCATCCTCAAACAAAGTGACCTAATTTTATATTTTCTTCCATGTTTAAAGATATCACTTACGGTTCATTAGTATAAAAGAAATCTTAACTAGGAAACAATCTTGAAACCTATGAATCAGCACAAGTATAAAGACATATACCCACAGATAGTTTTTTTCGTAATGTGAAAATGTACAACTTGAATAACAGAACATGGCTTGCTATGATGGATTTGTTTGTATTGAGCAGGACTGACCACAGAGTGCTTAAAGCTTCTGTGGGATCAGTATGCTACTCAAGGGCACTTTGCCTGTGACAGCAGGCACTGCAGATGCATCACAAGCCACACTACAGCCACCAGCTCACCACTGTAATGCACTGCCTTGTCAATGACAGATTGTATCAGCAGTTTGATATGTTTAATCAGTAGGAGAAGAGTCAGTGTAAGAGCACACATCAGTGAATAATGTGCCTTTTAGAAAAGGAAGAAGCTGAAAGGAGTGATTGGGGGG
>VUQI01029868.1:0-21488 GCA_015106735.1 Paratilapia polleni | reverse complement strand
CCTAAAAATCTTAGAAATATGACATCTAACCAGATACTTACTCTGGATGGCATTACTTTTGTCTCCAGTGACACTGTGAGGAATCTTGGAGTCATTTTTGACCAGGATGTGTCTTTCAACGCGCATATTAAACAAATATGTAGGACTGCTTTCTTGCATTTGCGTAATATCTCTAAAGTTAGAGGCATCCTGTCTCAGAGTGATGCTGAAAAACTAATTCATGCATTTATTACTTCTAGGCTGTACTATTGTAATTCATTATTATCGGGTTGTTCTAAAAGCTCCCTGAAAAGCCTTCAGTTAATCCAGAATGCTGCAGCGAGAGTACTGACAGGGACTAGAAAGAAAGACCATATTTCTTCCATATTAGCTTCTTGAATAATTGAATATTCATTGGCTACCAGTCAAATCCAGAATTGAATTTAAAATCCTTCCCACATACAAAGACTTGAATAATGAGGCCCCATCATATCTTAAAGACCTCATAGTACCATATTATCCCAATAGAGCACTTCGCTCTCAGACTGCAGGCTTACTTGTGGTTCCTAGGTTATTTAAAAGTAGAATGGGAGGCAGACTGACACGCTCTCTACTTTTAAGATTAGGCTTAAAACTTTCCTTTTTGATAGAGCTTATAGTTAGGGCTGGATCAGGTGACCCTGAACCATCCCTTAGTTACGCTGCAATAGGCCTAGGCTGCTGGGGGCTTCCCTTGACACACTGAGCACTTCATCTTCATCACTTCTTTTCACTCTCCATGTGTTTATACACCACTTGTATTTAATTATTGCTTATTATTAAACGTTGGCTCTCTCCCATAGTGTGTCTTTTGTCCTGTCTCCCTCTGCTCTCTTCTGTTTCCCCTCACCCCCAACCGACCGTGGCAGATGGTTGCCCCTCCCTGAGCTTGGTTCTGTCGGAGATTTCTTCCTGTTAAAAGGGAGTTTTTCCTTCCCACTGTCACCAAATGCTTGCTCATAGGGGTCCTCTGGCTGTTGGGGTTTTCTGTCTATATTGTAGGGTCTTGAGGCAATATAATAATATAAAGCGCCTTGAGGCAACTGTTGTTGTGATTTGGCACCATAAATAAAATTTAATTGAAACTGAATTGAATATGCATTGGTGGGAAAAAAGTAGTAGAAAAGCAATCATTTATTGTGCATTACTTTAAACATGCAAAAATATAGCCATGTGTTTATATTTGTACACTAATGCATTTTATTCCATCTTACTGGGTTGTGCTCTCTGGGTTTTCATTACATTCTTTATCTTAATGGACTTTTCTTGTTTTCTTTTTTTCCTGCCAAGAATTTTAATATACAACCCTGTTTACAGGGGAAAAAAGGAAGCTGTGTAAAACAAAATACAGTGATTTGCAGATCATAAATTTCCATATCTGAAAATAGTTCAAACTCAGTACATAAATCAACTGTGCATTGAAACATGGTTATTATGGGGGATTTATTGTCCTTATGGTCCTTATTGTCCAAAACAAATTTCAAATTTAAATTCATCTGACCACAGGACAGTTCTAAACTTCGCTTCAGCCCATCTTAAACGAGCATGGTAATGGGTTAACTTGTCTTAGTGCCTGCAGTGCCAAACACACAATGGTTTCACTAGGAATGGTTTTTGTAAGTGTTCCTCAACTTGTGCCCTGATTTCCATTACAAAATGTTTTTAATGCAATACTATCTGAGAGCCCAAAGATCACGGCAGTTCAATATTGATTTTTGGCTTTATCCCATGTGGGCAAAGATTTCTCCGGGTTTGTGAATCTTTCAAGGATTTTATGTACCATAGATAGTAAAATCACCAAAATCATTGTAATTTTACGTTGAGAGAGATTATTCATGAATTGTTGAACTACTTGCCCGTGTAGTCTTTTAAAAAATGGTGAACCGTTCCTTATCTTTACTTTTAAAAGACTGAGATTCTCTGAGTTGCTGCGTTTTATACCCCATTATGTATAGTAATCAATTTTATTGCAAAATGAGCATACATGTTTCAAAAATTAAAACTGACATTTACATTTTTCACCGTGCACCAGCTTTTCTGGAAATTGAATACTGTTATGATTATTAATCATAATAATGTTATATTTTAAGAAATGTTCATTAGTTAATAGATTGAGTCTGATTGATTTTCCTGACTGAGGTTTCTACATCCACTGTTGTTGGACATCTCTAGCTCTCATACTTGGATTATGTTCTACTTGTGTTGAGCCTTAAAGTCTTGATTGATTTTTCCTGCAGGTTTCCATTCTGCTCCTCACACTAATGCTGGTGTTCGCAAGCTTTGGAGTTCAACTGTTTGCCGGAAAGCTTGCCAAGTGCAACGACCCCAGTATCCTTAAACGGGTACAGCAAGAAACATAATCTCACTGACCCATGCGTTTCTGTTCTACACTTCCTGCAGAGAACTACAGGCTGAATAAGTAGAAAGGGCCTCCAAAGTCAAATCAATAAGCTAGTGTTTCCTTTTATCCTACTTTCTTAACAATAGTCCTCACATTACTTTAAGCTTGTGCTATAGGAAACCTTTTATTTGTACCTAATGTTAACAGTATTTAATTGATGACATCTGGCAAAGTCTTACTTTTTGACTTTTTAATACTTTAAGTCCAGTGTAATGCATAAACAATATATGTTCATTATTGTGATATTCTTCTGGTAAATAATTTATTACAACAAGTCTTCAAAAAGAGCCTTTTATTTACATTTTAGTAATTGTTCTGATTGTCATTTCTTTTTGTTTTGCGGTTAAACGGTGTGGCTGGTCACAGGAGGATTGTCATGGCATATTCCGAATAAATGTTAGTGTTTCCAAAAATCTGAACCTGAGACTTAAGCCTGGAGAAAAGAAACCAGGTTTCTGGGTACCACGGGTCTGGTAAGACTTACTTTTTTCTTTGTGCGTGTGTGTGTGTGTCTGTGTGTGTTTATATGTTTTTGTTTGCTTAACAGCCAGTCATTAATGTATGCATTATGTCCTTTTCTAGGGCCAATCCACGAAATTTTAATTTTGACAATGTTGGAAATGCCATGCTGGCTCTGTTTGAAGTGCTGTCACTAAAAGGGTGGGTGGAGGTCCGAGATGTCATTATTCACCGTGTTGGGCCGGTACTGATACAGATCTTACCTTTCTTAACATTTTCTATGAAAATGAATTTTCCCACTACACTTTTCTATATTATACCTACAGCATGATGGATACTCTTCTCATTTCACACCCCCCTGTGTCTGCAGATCCATGGCATCTACATTCACGTCTTTGTGTTTCTGGGATGTATGATTGGACTCACTCTGTTTGTGGGAGTTGTCATTGCAAACTTCAATGAGAACAAGGTAAGAGCCATACAGCACATACATTACAATAGTTGTAGCTTCTTAGTTTTTATTCCTGCTACAATAGTACATAGTATGTGGGGTATTATGTTGTCACATTGATATCTCTGTCACTGTGACCACCAGTTGCACAGCATTTGCTTTTGTCATGGAGATCACAGCAAGAAATAGGGCAGTTCAAGTGCCTCTTGTTTTAGCTTTTTGTAGGGTCTGTTTCCCTTTATTTGGTTTCAGAAAGGATAGAGCAGCACACAAGAAAGGTGACGGTGCAGTTACGTGGTATTCCTTTTAGACCAATAGGATTGCCACCTCCAGAAACTAAGGTTGTGTCTCCTCGTAACAGGGTACTGCTCTGCTAACAGTGGACCAGAGAAGATGGGAGGATCTGAAGAGTCGACTGAAAATAGCCCAACCTCTCCACCTACCCCCTCGCCCAGGTATGACCATGCATACTGAAATAAAGACACATTTTACCAGTGCTTTGCAAAATATAACCGAAAGAAGTGATGAGGGGACCAGGAAATGCAAGCGTTTTTTGTTTTTTTGTTTTGTTTTGTTGGGTTTTTTTTTTTTGGGGGGGGGGCAGATTTGCTGTCAGTATATCAAAATGTTGCAATAAGATATGGCCTTACTTTATGTTTGGTGGCTTTGGCCCCAATTTTGACAGACTATTTCAAAAATCTAAAACCCATGTAAAAAGGCTTGGTCTAAGATTCAGTTACATGACTTAGGTGGACATGTTAGTACCTCCACGGTTGTAAAGAGACAGGAATTACTTGTTTAAAGCTAACACATCACCAGCTGTTAATGGCAAAATGCATATAGGCTTATTGCAGCTTCCCCTTGTGGTCAGATTCACAAACTAAATACGGTTTGGTTTTAATAGATCTGTTATGGACAAATGGTTAAAAAAAATTTATATGGTAAATTTTGGTAGGCCAAGTAAGAATGCCATCAATGCCAAAAGATTAAAAACCTATTAACATTTTTCAAAACATAAAATCTGATATGGCTGCAATACATAAGTATGACCAAGAGCATTCTTGTTGTTTTCTTCAACATTTACGGGTTTTCGTATGATTTGTCCCCCAGGATCAGTTTGTCATCACTGAATTATACTGTAAAGTCCTGAGAACTTTCGGCTTAAACAATCAGAACTATGATGTTCACCACATGACCTCAGGACAGATTAGGCTCCCTACAACTTCTTCCTGTTCCCCAAAATAGAATTCAAGGTGAAGGGTTGTGTCTAAACACCTTGGAGGAGATCCAGGACACACTGTGAATGTGGTCCTGTGTCAGAACAGGACTTCCAAGGAGTACAAATGGAGCAAGTGTGCTGGGAGTGATGAAATACTGCACGAGGAAATGACACTGAATGGGCCAAATTTGAATCAGATATAATTTCTGCTTTTTATAGGAGCAGTCACTAAACTTTTTGATCACATCTTGTAGTCCTTTTTATATAATAGAAATTAATGCCTCTAGATTCATCATGATACCCAAATGATGACTAAAGATAAGATAAGATAAAATAAGATTTAGTAAATTCTTTTGTTACAGCAGTTATATTTTTTTTTTAAAAAGTTAAATGTATGACAAATAAATAAGTAGAATGGTATATACCTAAATAAAATAATACAATATGACAAAATAAATATCTTAATAAGATAAAAACTAATGCAAAATCAAATTGAATCCCATAAAGTAAAGTAAGTATAAATTCAAATACAGATATTAAGAAATAACAATAATGATTAAATAATAATATATTACAAATAAATTATTTTAAATTCAACAAAGCAAAAGCAGAAATTATAATGGCTTGCTAAATGTATTTAAAAAAAACAGAATAGCAAATATAGGATGACATTAAGTGGCTCAGTATAAGACTGTGAAATGTTATACGTATGACACGATTGGCAACAGCACTATACAATAACTGGAAATGCTCAGACACTGAATCACACATCACTGCATTCTGTTACTGCCTGATAGGGGAAATATTTGTACAGACGTTATCAAATTTTCTTAACTCAGTTGAAGAGAACGACCAGCTCTGTCCAAACTAAATTCACACTGCTGCTCTCCCTTCTGTGGTTACAGTCATGAGAACAGTTGAAGTGCCTCAGAGGCAGTGTGGGAAATTGCCTGTTAGTACAGCTGAGGCTGAGAGCTAACAGAAAATCAATGACTTAAGTTTAGGTCATCACTGCCGCTTACTCCAGCACTATCAACCTGTCTTTGATTCTCATCCAAAGGTCTTCAGTGCAGGTGCCACTCACTCCACTACTGGTGGATCATTATAGCACTAAGCTGGCCTTAACTCACACAATCACGTCCAAAAACTATCTTTGTACTTACAAAAACTATCTTTGTGGCCAACAGTCATACAGTATATAGTCACAGCCTGCAAGTGGATGTACTGCTGTTTGATTTCTGTTGTCTATTGTCTGTATGTTCATTTTATATTAAATGTTCCTTGAAAGTGGGCATGAGAGGCTGTTGTAACAAGAATTTGCAACAGGGATTTAAAAAGAAAAACAACAAAAAAAAAAACAAGGACTTGTTATGGGAATATTATATTTCTTAAATATAATGCTGAAATGCTGACAGATTAAAACAAGTATAAACTTGAAATGCAAGTGCTTTTGAAACTGTCATTACAGTGACAAGCGACAAGTCTCACTAAATAGATAGTTAGGTTGGGCTCAGTAGTGGCCAATTCCATCACCTCCTCTTTTACCTCTTTTTAGAGCAGTATATAGAAGAGATCCTTCCTGTTTGGAAATGAAAGTCGCAAAGACACTGCATCCCAAATAAGAATATACTCTGCCTTAAAAACAGACTTTAATAAGATTACGAAACTTTCCAAATATGCTTAAGAGTACCGATGATGTCCCTTACATTTTTTTTGTTTACAGAGCCACAGAAATTGCTATCTGAGCCAGTTTTGAAGCCTGTCTATACAATTTGCCAAATTCACAAAATCTAAAGCATGTCAGCATTGTTTTTCCCCTTATCTTGATACCAGTGTGTCTGCATGAATAAATGTGAGTAAAACCTGCTGCACTAAAGTCTCATAACAATCAAGCAGTCTATGAGTGCCATCTGCTGGACGATAAGGGATACTACCACAAATTAAAGCATCATCTGGCTTATACACTAAAAGAGCCATTTCAGACAGTTATAACTGATCACCGACTATCAAAAACTCAAATGAAAATGTCAAAATTCTCCTAAATGATTGTGCAGTTTTCACTGAATCTTTGCCTTCTTATGTACTTGACAGAGAACGGGGGTTTCCGGGCCAAGATGTACGATATCACTCAACACCCCTTCTTCAAACGGGGTATTGCTGTGCTCGTGCTGGCACAGTCTGTCCTCCTCTCAGTCAAGGTAACACCTCATTTAACAGTGTACGATGCCATGTTACCTAAGTATGCTTCTTATTGTATTTATTCCGTTTCAAGTCTTAACTGACTTTTTAATTATCATGCATGTAAAATCAGTTTTATCTGTATGAACTGACATTGGCCTTTTAATGTTTTTCTTTAGTGGAATGTAGATGATGATGACGTAACATATCCCCTTGCCACTATGTCTGTATTCTTTACCTTCATATTTGTGCTGGAGGTGAGCCTGTTTGTTATTTTATGTGTAATATACTTGAGTGGTTTCACTTAGATTACTTCCCCTCATTCATAAACTGCTGTTATTGTTTCAAAGGTGACAATGAAGCTGATAGCCATGTCCCCAGCTGGTTACTGGCAGAGCCGACGAAATCGATATGACCTCCTGGTCACGTCGCTGGGCGTCATCTGGATTGTTCTGCACTTTTCGTTACTGGTTAGAAAAGGCTTTCATTAAAGGAACTTTTGAAGAAATTCAAATTAAGTCAGCATTATTGATTTTAAAGCATAAATGACTATATAATTTTCCACTACAGAACGCATATACTTACATGATGGGCACATGTGTGATTGTCTTCAGGTTCTTCACAATATGTGGGAAACATGTGAGTACATTAGTCAAAAAGTAGTACTTTATCCAAAGATCATTTCTATTGTAAGAATAAAATACTATACCTCTGCACCTGTGTGTATGATCTTAAAGGTGACCCTAAAGATGCTGCTGCTGACTGTAGTTGTAAGCATGTACAAGAGCTTCTTCATCATCGTGGGCATGTTTCTCCTTCTCCTCTGCTATGCATTTGCTGGGGTTGTTCTCTTTGGAACTGTCAAATATGGAGAGAACATAAACCGGTAATCATTGCATTCCTGAGCTTTATGATGTTTTTTTTTTTTTCTCATAAGCAATAAAAGATGTCAGCAGCAGGTACAGTAAAACACTTCTTTATACAGCTGTCTCATTGTGTCTGTCTCCTTCAATCACAGGCATGCCAACTTCTCCACAGCAGGCAAGGCTATCACAGTTCTCTTCCGTATTGTCACAGGAGAAGATTGGAATAAAATCATGCATGACTGCATGGTAAGATGGGCTGCAGGTCCAGTGCACTTCCCCATAGACAAATGAAGTGGTTTCTACTGCCACTCCATTACAGTAGGATGATCTGATAGTTGTCTTTAGTGCTCACAGCATAATACTGTGGTTATTTCCTTATATTTTTATTACTTTGGATACCCCACTGCTCTCAATGTCTGCAGTTCTCCTTAAACTGCTTTATACAAAAGAAATAGTACCAGTGGACAATAATAACATGATTGTCAATATGTAAATAAGAAAATATGTTTTGATGACATTCTAGTGACCCAACCACTTAACATAGTGTGTTTGGTGTGTTTTAATAACCACTGGTTGATGCAAATTATGTTTTGTTTTGTTTTTTCTGTCCACAGGTGCAGCCGCCATTTTGCACCCCAGATAAACTTCGCTACTGGGAGACTGACTGTGGCAACTACGCTGGAGCGCTTATCTACTTCTGCTCTTTCTATGTCATCATAGCCTACATTATGCTCAACCTACTTGTAGGTCAGTGTGTTTTTTATTTATAACCTTGTACTGTCATATTGTTGACTTCCATGTAGAGCCAAAAAGCTAGATCCCATAAGTTAACTTATTTTTATTTTTTTTTTAAAAAGCATAAAAAGTTTCTCTGGAGACAAGAGTTTAATTTAGGAAGAAGGAAAATAGTATACATACAAAGTAGAAAAACATCAGTATACCTTAAAATCACTCAAAAATGAAACGGTGCTTGAAAATAAACCCGGTGGCACACGTGGCTCAGGTTCAAGACTTCTCACAGTACTGCAACACACTAAAGCTCTAAAGTGCAGCAGGTAACTTGCATTCATTGTTATGCAAGTGACGTAAGATGTATGATGGCTGTCACAATGACGCCTCATAGATATAGCTACTAGTATTATGGAATATCTGCCTGTGTATTAATAGCTCTTTCCATCTCTGCAGCCATCATTGTGGAGAACTTTTCTCTGTTCTACTCCACTGAGGAGGACCAGCTGCTGAGTTATAATGACCTGAGGCACTTTCAGATAATCTGGAACATGGTGGATGACAAACGGGAGGTGAGAAATTAGCAAGAGGAGGGATGATAAGGAGAACAATCTGGGCACAGTCACCATGGCAACTTCTCTGGTCATGATGAAAGAGGAGTTGGTGGCACACTGACTTTTATGAAGCAAAATGCGTTTTTTGCTAATTGCAATAGTGGTCAAATATGCTTTCTCAAAATGGGGTCCCCAGTCCATGCGCCAAGTTTGGTTTTGATAGATCAAAGTGTTAGTGAGATATCATGTGGCTTTGTGTTTGGCAGCTTCACAGCTCGTTTGAGTTTGCTGTGAAGGACATGGGCCCTGAAAATAAAAAAATCATAAAATAAGTTTTCTGAGGCCAGGTGAAGATCATTACTGACAATCTTGATAAATCTTTTGAAGTAATTTGCGGCATGTCTGTGCAGCTTTGTGCTGAGCCTCCAAATATAGACAAGAAAAGCTGCTAATGAGGGGAGCTGAAGAAAATGGAATACTTCATTTGGTAATAGTAGTGAAATTAATGTGGATGCTGACCTCCTCCTATCATCAAGATATAGCCCTTTTCAGTCCTTTATAAAGGGTTTGTTTGTTTTTATTTTTGTTTGTTTGCAGCCGGGTGTGGGGTATTTGTATTTTTATTTTAAGCTTTATGTAGTTTCATGCCTTTTACAGGAATGCAGCTGAACTGAAACTCATGAAAGCAACCTTCTTTTCTTGTATTTGGCATGTCAGGTACATTGTGAATTCCAAATAGTGCAATAAGACGATTCAGATCCAGTGTAAACTCCCACAACCAAAATCCCCAGAATTAAGGATGTATTCTTGTTAACGGCGGTGATACTGCTTCTTAAAAAAACTTTGACCTGTGAAATATCAATTCCCATTTAATCTTAACTGTCACGTGCAGTTCAACAAAGATCTTACAGCTTTGAAATACACCCAAGTCCCAGTATCACAGGCTTTCTGAGTTCATGTCATAATGTCTTGATTTTACCCTGTGGCCTGTACGACTGTCTCTCTCCAGGGTGTAATCCCCACATCCAGGGTGAAGTTTCTGCTTCGTCTGCTCAGAGGCAGGCTGGAGGTGGACCTGGACAAAGACAAGTTGCTGTTTAAACACATGTGCTATGAGATGGAGCGACTTCACAGTGGCGGAGATGTGACCTTCCATGATGTGCTCAGGTGACTGTGGAGCATCAAGTAGATGGCATATAGATGCAGAGTATTAACCCTGAAATGCATACCTTGCACAGTTTAATTATTTTTTTTAAATTCAATTCATTTTTTGGTTTCAAAATTTCAAGAAAACACTAAAGAACCGTCTGTTAAATGTTTTGTTGCATGACATACAGTATATCAGCTTTGTATAGTAGCATTATGTAGGATTAAAGTTATAGACAGCAGTCTTATAATTTCTGGTTTTAGTTTGTGGTGGGATCGTTGCTTCATTGTTACAAACACAAAGATACAGGAGTGTGTCTGTTTGGCATGTTGTCGCAGTAACATTATTGCCCTGCTGCTGGTATTATAGGTATATTTCTGAGAATAGTTCTCTTTGATATTCAAAGCTTTTGATGATGCTCCATTCATTTTATTTCATTTATTCATTTATTTAACATGGGAACTACTCACTGATCAACACATGAAATGACTGTAAATGAGCCAGATAGCCCCATAGACTGCTGTTTTAAGGGACGGTGGATGAAAATTAATCTAAAATTAGAATCATACTCATGACTCAGATTTTTTAAAACCAGAATCATGTCTAGAGAAAGTTTAAAAAATATATATTTTTTTAAATGTTTAAACTTCAGTTAGGTCTTTCTAATCAGGTGACAACATCATATTCATGTCATCTTTAATTCTACTAAATATATAACTAAATATCTCTCTTGTCTGTATATCCTTCTGTGTGTGTGTGTGTGTGCGTGTTTGTTTTATTGTATGCGTATGTGTGTGTAATCATACAGTATGTTGTCATATCGCTCAGTGGACATTAGAAAGTCTCTCCAGCTGGAGGAGCTGTTAGCCAGGGAACAGCTGGAGTACACCATTGAGGAAGAGGTTGCCAAGCAGACCATACGCATGTGGCTCAAGAAATGCCTCAAACGCATCCGGGCGGTTAGTGTCTTAACAGAAGACACATAGCCATGCTTTCCTTTTCCTGTAGTATTCACAGTATTGTAAACATGTATGACACTGACCACAAATGTATGCGTGCACTTACAGAAGCAGCAGCAGTCGTGCAGCATCATTCATAGCCTGAGAGAGAGCCAGCAGCAGGAGCTGAGCCGCTTCCTCAACCCTCCCAGCATAGAGACCACAGTGCCAAGTGAAGACCACAATGCTAACAACCCAGACAACCCCTCACAGCCTGAGGTAAAGCCCCACATCTATACCACCACTGCATACACAACCAGCACATGCCCACAGCATGATTTATCATATAATCTGCAGGTGTGCGCTTGCATTGGTGAAACCAGGGGTATCTCCTCTTTGTTTAGATGAGTGGTCTCCAGCAGCTTCGGAGCCCCACGTTGTCAGACAGAGGAGGGTACAGGCAGGACTCCTCAGACCTGGGGAGACCACAGAGGAAGCTGGGACAGTGGCGGCTGCCTGCAGGTGTGTTTGCCGTGGTATACTGTCTACATACTGCAAGTGGCACATTTCTTTAGAGGACATTCTGTAAAAGTGAACTAAGGCTGGAGCAAAGATTTTTTTCTCAAGTTTCTCTCTGCCATGCAAAGTCCTGATGACAGAAAAGTCATTGATTTATCCTGACACTCTCCTACTTACAGTGGCAAGCAGTGAATGTCCTTTTGTTGTGGAATTGGTAACATAACAGGGTGTGAACTGTCTATGAACTTCTTTTGTGTGTGTGTGTGTGTGTGTGTGTGTGTGTGTGTGTGTGTGCGCGCGCATGTTGTCTTAGGTCGCACGAGTGTCAAGTCTATTGTTTGCAAAATGAACCCTGTCAATGACGAGGCTTCTTCAGGGTCAGAGGTGAAGAAGTGGTGGACCCGTCAACTGACTGTTGAGAGCGACGAGAGTGGCGACGACCTCATTGACATTTAGAGATGAGTTGCGGTGCATCCTGTGGTTTTTTATAGATGAGCTGAGAATCTTGCTGGGTGACTCAAGTTGTTGCATTTCCTCTTGCTCTAACCTGACCAATGAAAAATTTTTTTTCTGATCCTTTTACTGTTATCCAAAAGGTTTGGCAGGCTGTCCATAGAGGCTTGATGAGGCATCAATTGTGTAGTTGTTTCGGCAGTCACAATTTCAGAGATCTGGCATAGGTGTGACTATTTTTCCACATATTTTCGGCTCACTATGATGAGGACTTTTTCTATGCAGGCACATATGGTGTTAAAGAAGATTATTCGAAGACCAAGGCCATGGTGTGTAAAACAAACCAAGAAGCTGCTGCTGTATGCATTTTCTACTATTTCATGTCAATATTTGAAACTGGCCATTGTACTGTTGCAGCTACAGTTTCTGATGTCCTGTCATGTCGATGCTTTGTCGCTGTTCTTCTATTTTAGTCAGTGCTTTCTGATAATGTCTCTAGTGGTCTTCAGTATTAATCATATAAACGTTGATTTTCTTAAAGTCACTTTATACTTAAACCAGACCTCTTGTTCTCGTTGGTGAAACAAGCTACATAAATGAAACTTTTAGATTTATGACTGTGAATGTAATTAAAAGTTACATCTATCTGTATTTGTGTGGCATTAATACATAAATTATTTTGTAAATTATTATAAATCCTTAGGTTTATCAAGTATTCAGTTAATCTAATAAAGGCCTAAACTTGTTGGGCATTTATGAGCAAAAGAACGGGCAGATTGTTTTACTTTCCTTTATATTCAATTCCATACTTTTATAAGATGCTTTTCCCCAAAGTGACTTACAATAAAGAAATTTAACTTCTATCAGAACATGTTCCCTAAATGTATTATTTTATAGTTTATTAATATAACCAATCCTTGCTGTCCAATGAACATCATTTATCTTCGTTCTTAGTAAGTTTGATTATGGGCTGAGAAACTGAATGAACCATTTAAATCCTACTACACGAAATCTGGGAAAGCACACTTTTTAGCTTTTATGCATTTTATTTACATTTTGGAATTTAAATGACACATTTAAAGATTTTCAGCATTTTTAAGGTAAGTATTGAGATTAATTTCTGTTACAATAACCTTTAAACAGGTACTACAATGCATATTATTTTAATAAATCACAGTAGCTCATTCTCTTGCTTAACTACTGATTTTTTTATTTTTTTTGTCATACTAGATTTGATTCCAGTTAGCATGCCTTCCTTGTAATGAAATATGCTCCTCACTGATAGAAACTATGGCATCTGTGGACAGATGGTGCAGGGTGGTGGTGCAGTGGTTAGCACTGGGAACTCCTGCTTCCTCCCACAGTCCAAAGACATGCATGTTAGGTTAATTGGCGATTCTAAATTGGCCGTGGGTGTGAATGTGAGCGACTTTCTGTTTTGGCCCTGTGATGAACTGGCGACCTGTCAAGGGTGTACCCTGCCTCTCCCTAAAATAAGATGGGATAGGCTCCAGAGCCCAGCGACCCAGGGAAGGAAATGGATGGATGGATAGATGGGGAGATAACTGAAAGCCTTGCCAGGAAGAATGAACACAAGCTAAAATATATGTCAACTTTACTAAAAAACAAGAAAGTGCTGTTGGGAACAGTCCGTTTTTGTGTTGTTTCAGGCATTTGCATTCAGTGCCATTGCTGTCAACAGTAGAACAGCTGAGTAGCTTAAGCTTTTGACAGATGCTGCACAGTATGATAGTGAAAAGTATTTAAATTTTCACGCTGAAATTTTTCATGCTTGGAACAATAAATTGAAAATCTCTGATCTTTTAAAAGATGCTGGTTTATTGTCTGCACTACTCAGGTGATACAAACTCAATTCAACAATGAAACACAAATCTGGAATTTCTGTTGGTCTGAACATTTAATTATTGCAGGAAAGCATGCTCCCCTTTTATCATGACTTGTTTTTACACGATAATTCCAGAGTAGTTCACTTTATATAAAGTTAATTAGCCTTCTATCTAACATGTGATTAGACTAGCAAAGAGCATAACTGAGTGGACAGATGCTGTTTAATGATGCTCCTTATATGGATCTGCTCAAATAAAACAGTCTCAATGCTGTCTCTGGATTACACTGCCCTCTCCTGGACGCATGCTTAGCTGCCCTGATAAGCTTTTTCACCATTTTTTTTTAAATTACAACATGCAACTCTGGTCATTCTGGTGATTTCTGCAGCTTGGCTGATGGGAGGAAATGATGTGAGGAAGCATCTTCTCCTTCCTCTTTTCCCCTCTTCCTCCTTTGTTGAGTTATTGCTTATCCTGGTGCCCGGCACGTTCTCCATTTCACAGCCGTGACCGATGATGACGGCCCTGTCATCTGCTATGAGCAGCTTGCTGTGGATCTAGATGAGCTCAGTTTCCAACCAGCCATCCAGGTCAGTATGAGTCTGCTGTGTATGCAAAATGAAATGTAGCTGATCCAGCAGACAGGCACTGAGAGTGCAGGGAACTCTGCCATTCACACAAACAAACAGATAAACAGAAGTGTTTGTATAAGCCTCTAATTTATTCCTTGTGTTCCCTGATGATGTATAATCACTCTGGGTCATATTGGAGCTAACTGACTATTGCACACAGATTCATACTAAAGCATTTTCCCTTAACAAGGGCCCTTGTTAGACACAGAATTAGCCTATTAAAAGAGACAGGGTCTTCATTTGTCCATTCAAAAGCCTAGCAAGTTTCACAGTTGATGGAGTGTGTATGGGGTTGGCTGGATAATGAATGCAAGGGAAAGCAGAGAGAGAAAGAGTGCAGAGAATCAGCTGCCCGTGGGATGCCTACTTGCTCTATAGAAAGCATGACTTACTCACACATTCCACTCTCAGTGACTGAGTGCTCTCCTCGACATATGGTCCTGTAGGGAAACAGTGTGACATCAACCTTCTTGCCAATCAACTGTCTTTAATTTATCTTTTCTCACTCTTTCTTCTCTTCAACCATCGCCTCTTAAGTTCCACTTAGCTGAGAGCTAGTTCATCAAAGCCTTTTTTTTTTCACTTTTTTCCCCTCATTTTCGCCCTGCATGGTAGAACTCTTTTTTTGTCTTTTAATTGCCTCTGCATCACACCGGCTCTTATAGGGCCTGTTGTTTTTACCCTCTCTATTGTAATTTGCCCACCTCTCCCTTGTGCATGTCCACTGCTTATTTAGGGCCTAATTGAGGCACTTTGGTAATTGAGGAGGAAGTTCTTAAGAGCTGAGGGAGTGGACGAGTGTCTGTGAGTTGAGATTACCTGTAATTAAAGTACATGATGGCTTTGATAGCTTGGTTCCCTCCTGTAGAGAAGTCGCATTCAAACCCTAGCACTAGCTACAGCATCACATAAGACTAAGAAAATGCCTTCTCTGTCTGTAACTGCAATATTTGAGTATTGCACACACATGGAAATACTAGATGCATGACAGTCAATAAAACAGATACACACGTACTGTATAACCAAGTAGAGTTGTTGATGACTCTCCATAACTAATTAAAAACTGGTTCCAGAGGAGGAAATGTTGGAAAGTAGATGGCATTTAGACCACACTTGTCACCTTCCCCCAGAAAGTCTGAATTTTTACCTCACACAGGGACAATTCTGATTATTAACCAGAAATGAGGTGAGACTGCTCTCAAATGTGTAAATGCTTACTGTTTTCAAGTGACAAAGATGCAAAGGATTAGATTCCTCATAAACCTTTGATCTGATTTATCGTTGGCTGACGAATCTTAACACAGTAGAGTGTGTAAGATATTGTTATTACCTGTATTTGAGAACAATATACAAAAAGAAGAAGAAAATCATCACAATTCACTAAAATAGAAAAAGATGCCATACGCTCAGCAAAAAGCTAAGACTGCACCAAAGAGAAGGGCAGCCCATTACCAACCAATGACTTGAGCCTTAACAGTAAGACTGATTAGAGTAAATATGAGGTGAAGCTCGGTAAAAGCTTTCTCTCACTGAGCTCCTCATGGTTATTGTCCCTTCTAGACATTAGTGAAAGCGTCTGTGTGACTGCAGCTTTCAGCAATTAAAGGGACATAGATGGGTTAAAGCAGTTCAAGCCTCATAAGGAGACCATTGTTCCTCAAGGCTAAAATGCCTCTTTTAAAAAATGCACAGGCCAGGCTAATCTGGCTTGTGCATTTTGTACATTAGTGGCTGGTCATTTATAAATCTGGTACAAAACTACAAAGTGAAGAGTTTTAAATATATATATATATATATATATATATATATATATATATATATATAAAATTGAAGCCAGCTCTTCATTTTAGATTCTTATTGTGACGCTTTACGCCATTCGACACATTCTTACCCTCATAAATAAGGTGGTGGCAGTGTAAATTAGCCGCCTGTATCTCATGTCAACATCCACCCCAGGTCTAGGCCTGATCCTGTCCTTGTTTTTTGAAACAGATGGCTACTACTACAATAAAAAAGTAGCAAATTATTTTAGCAGCAGGTGGCAAAAGCAATTAACAACTGGCATAATGTGTTGATTAAAATCCAATCCAGTCTCAATGAAGAAAAAAAAAAACATTGTTTTTTTTTTTTTTTTTAATTCAGTCACTTGGCGTCCATCCACCCCTCAAAGTATACTGCCCTTGACCTGATCACAGTTGTTGTTCACTTACTGTAGAACCAAAGTAAATTTGTTCAACTCATCCATTTGCTACTTTTATAATAATAGAAGCTTACTTTGTTAAAGAAGGTGTCTTATATATATTATATTGCTTATATAAAACCATTAATGTGGAGAATATATTGTCTCTGTTGAAACCCAAATTCAAGTTTGGTTTAATCTTCTTACACAAATTTTAAAGCTGTCATTTTTATAGTTTTTTCTTTATTCTTGTTACTCTTCCCAACTGATCTGAGAGTCTGTTTTCTGCCTAATTAGAACAAAGATCTTCTGTTTCATCAAGAACATTCAAATTAAAAATGCTTGAGGTGTTTCTTTTAGATTTAGACTCAGGCTTTGACACTGCGACTCCTCTATTCCAAATATGATGAACGCACAAAGTCATTTTCAGGTTTTTACCTCATGTACCTCATCAACAGCAGTCAATTGCCACCCCACTGAACAATGAGCACCAAGTGAGAGGTTTTACTTTGTCTTTGAGCCAGAAAATCTCATTTTCACTAAACACCTAATCAGTTCCATTCATCCGGCTATGGTTCCCTAGTTCCCCAGTCCTACACCTGGCTTTGGCGTCTTTAATTACTAGGAGAGAGGCTTTGTCTGATCTGGAGCCAAGATTAGAATATGAGTGGCAAATTCGGAAAGAAAATCATACAGGCTAAAACCAAGTCAATTACCCACCAATCAAAGTAGAAAGGCCTGTAATTGCAGGGTAACAATGAGAGCCTCTGCTTCAGTCTGAGCATTGAAGGTATTATTAGCAAGAAATAATGCCCACCTGCAGGGGGTGCTATGCTCAAACTATTAAATTTCACTGCAGCAAGCAATCTTTGAGATCACTGGAAAAGCATTTTTTAAATGTGACTATAACCCTTAGTGAGACATTACATTATAATTTCATGTTTTTACTCTGCTATTATGTCAAATTGTGCATATGGCGTTTGTGAGCAAGGATGCAGAAAATGGATAAGACATTATAAAGAGGCAAAGCTTTTAGACTGCAATGTGGAAAATAGTCAGACAGAAATAGACCAAGTAGATAGAAATTACTTTTGTAATGTACTAGCAGTGACAGAAGCGGTGCCATTATGTAGAACGAAATAGTCTATCATAAGAGGTCCTAAAAGAAAGATTTGATTGTGCCTGAAATCAAACGGTTCTTACATTTCTTTCTAAAGATCAACGTTTTGTCCTATATTTCTGTCCCAGTGTCCTCTCTAGGCATTCTAGGAGTTTTGTATCAGAAAGTCTTCAAAGAAAAAAAAAAGAAGAAGAAAAGAAACATAAAACAAATAGCAATACAACATCACATGCTACAGTGGGTCGAGCTGAAGCAATCTGGTTCCCAGAAATCAGGAACATTGTTCACACAAAAGAACAGCATCCCATTAAGTATCCACTCACAGGTTCTTCCTGGGATCAGTACAAATACCAAAGAGTGCATATAGTTTGAGTCAGTCCCCACCTCCCCACATTACTCCTCACTTCCTCTGGAAATTGTCAGTGATTTTAATGTATGTATTTGTCATGTGCCCCCTCCTCCCACTGTATCCAATGTAGTCATTTCAAGCCCAGGCCCTGAGATACAGTATATAAAAGCCCAGGAAAAGAAATGGAATGGCAATGACAGATATGCTGCCAACTGACAGAAACCCCCACCAGGCTGCAGAATGGGATAGTTTGGGACAACTCAGGTACAAACTGACAACTTCAATTTTGCCTTTCCTTTGTTTTGTTTTTTTTCCCCTCTTTTTACTTCCTCTTTGTGTGGGTGCATTTGAAGATTCCCAATCGCAATATCAAAAGAGAGCGCTGTTGTCATATAGTTTGTTTTCCAAATGTAACCTTTTGCTGCTCTGCAGTCACACTCAATTTTTCAGAATCCAAAAAAATTCTATCTCATGTGCCGGGTGTGCGGATGCACATGCCTACATACGAACAGACTGGTGCATGGACACATGCTCAAAACAAACAAAATCAAACAACATCAAACAATATCAAAGTGAAAATCAGTGTCCTTCGTGGATTGTGTGATGTTACAGATTATTTTCTGCTTGGCTTGGCACAGCTCTGATTTTTAAGACAGTGTAGATCTGATCTGAAAATAACATTTTGAAATTGGCATGACAACTTCACAGCAATTAATTTCACACTGGGGACAGGACCTGCCAGGAAGTGAGAATACCTAAATGGCTGTCTACAAGTTTTTGTTTTTGTTTTAGGATAAATACACATTTTAATTTGTCTATTTAATATACTATATTTGAATATTTTGTCCTCCTTGATTTTGATGTTTTTTTAAACATTTTTTTTGAATCTCATTCTAAGACATTACCTCCTCATTTTTTACTTAAATTTGATCAAACAAACCTAATTATCTCAGATTATTTAAATGATTGTTATAGCCATCAACATTTTTGTTGTTTAAACTGATGAGTTCTTAAATAAAATCTATGTATATCTTCCAGAGTTGGTTCTGCCCTTTATATTGGAAACAGTTAAGAAAGCAAACAGGCGAGTCAGTGAGTGTACCGTCAAATGGTTTGTTAAGCTTCGCCCAATCCTTGAGGATAAAGTTACAGCAGTCTTCACGCTGCCCGAAATGGGCCTCTTCAGTCTCCACACAACTCATTATTACTCATGTGAGTCGGCAAAAAAATAACAAAATCGTGGGATTAGCAGAATGCTGTGTAAGTTTGCTGACTTGGGCATACTGTATATGAATGACTGGACTTACCATAAAAGTGCAGGAGTAATGGAGACCAAGGGATTCAGACTCACTGGAGCGCAGACACACACATTTGTTCTACCAGTCTCTGGGTGGGAGAGGGTGAAGCATCTTAGAGTTCAAACTGGCCCACTTTTTATTGTTTTAAAACTTTAAATGATAGAGTAATGATAGTGCCAATATTGTCAAATAAAGTAAATAAATTTAAATGTATAAATGAGTCCAAAAAGATTTAAAATTGGAAACACATATAATGGATTGTGCAATAATTTATTTCCTGTTGTGATGTACCTAAATCATCACTTGTGTGGCCATTTTCTTTTAAAAATCATGTACACTCATTAGAGATACTCTGTGTACACCGTTAGGAGTGGTACTGTAAACTACTTGTAATCAAACAGGCTGTTTGCCATAGTTTGTTTGTAGTTGAGCTGAATTCATATTTACAAATAATCTAAGTAACTGAATTACTTTTATTTATTATACTTTTATTTATTTTTTTGTGTGGTGTAGTACTAAAACTACCAAAAACTTTGAGCCTGCTTGTTGCAATACCCCCACATTAACTGGAAGACAAAGATGACATCCCTTGTACATTTCTATGAAGACTGGGATATTTTATATTTTGATTTATGTATAACTTGTTAATGTGTGGGCACTTTTTGAGATAAACTCAATAGAGTGGTATTTTCTGCTGTGAAGTAAATTTTTGTATTATATTTCCTCTGCAAAGGTGAGAGCAGAGGCAGAAATATGGGAAAAGTGCTGATTGTTTGTCTTCCTGTCAGCAGGATTTTGCAAAAACTGCAAAGCCAAATATGGTGGAGAGGTGGAGCATGAGCAAAGGAGGAACCCATTAAATTGCTTTTCTACTCTGTTACCAAGTAGTTCAAGCTACTTTTTCTCTCTATATATATTTTTTTTAGTTTACCATAACAGATTTCTCCCTTGGGTAGCTTTGCTGCAATTCAACTTCTCTAAACGTGAAGTAATTGGTAACTTGCTCAAGCTTTGCTCTTAAAGTAGTTCTCCCAGTGCTGGCTGGGTATAATCAGTGTTTGTGCTGCTGTTTCTGTCCACACAATGACACCTTCAAATGGCCCCAAAAAGTATGAGAAGCAACAGGGATACCCAACACATTACATATTTGACATCAATGGAATAGTTTTTAAAAAAAAATACAAAAAAGTCTATTAGTCCATCCTCTCTAAATAGGTACATTTATTTGTATGCTTTGTGTTTCGGTGGCAAATATTCCTGTAAACAGTTGCCTTTTAATATAACTTTTTTTTTTTTTTGACACCAGTTCTTATCTAGAAAATAACCACATATTATGGTTTTGGGGTTATGTTATGATTTATGTTTTAGCATTTTCTGTTTTATTCTGAAATCCATTGCTTTTATGTATTCCAGTTAGTTTTACCTCCAGTCTCCTGCCAGCTTTCTGCATGGCCAGCCATTCTTTCACCTTAGTATACACCCCTTTTACAGTTCACTTTGCATTTGCCAGATAGTGTTTTCAGTCATTTTCCTGGTTGTTTTTCCTTGTGTTTTAATGTTTTCACATTCCTCATGTATGAACTCTGCCTGTTCCTGAACGCTGTGTTTCCTCTCTTTTTAAAGTTTTACTTTTTTGCCTTCCTGTCTGCTCTGATTGCCCTGCTGGCTGCCTACCTGTGTTTGATCCTTCTGTGTGCATCAAACTTTGGATTTTGGACTTTTACCTGCCCCCAGTGTCCTGTGTTTCGATCCTCTCCTCTTTGAACCGTCACATCACATATGGATTCATTATCAGCCAACATATTCCACATGATCTTAGTCTGCATGCAACAAAGAATACTTTCTTTTGTCATTTTTTCAGTGTGACTCTGCTGCTTTTGAATAAAACATGATTGCTAAAATAATGTGCAATGGCTCTGAGCACTGAGATAGCTAGGGATTCATTAGGATGAGTTTGAAGCTAATCCAGCAGTGGAAGTAAATGCCAGCATCTAAAAAGTGTCTTTCTCACTGAGAGTGATCCAACCACAGAACAACCAGTATCACTTTAAAAAAAAAAAAAAAAAAAAAAAAAAAAAAAAAAAAAAAAAAAAAAAAATTGGGGGGGGGGGGTTAAAAAAAAAAAAAGGGT
>VUQI01029866.1:0-10990 GCA_015106735.1 Paratilapia polleni | reverse complement strand
GAATGTGAATTTCTGTTTCAATTTCTCTTAAATGTAAAGCTAAATCATCTGCTGAATCATTTGATGGGACTCAGATCACTTTCTGCTAAAATAACCTCTGACTAAAGGAAGAATTTCTGGATCGAGTGTTCAAGTGGAAATCTTGCAAAGATGGTAATAACTAAAACCTCAGTGCTGCTGACAAAGTGTCTGGAGAGATGATTAACATTAGTTTACCACAAGTGAAACAAGCTACTGTATGGAAAGGGCTCTTTGGGAAAAGTAAGAAATGGAAAGAAACTGAATATCAGACCAAAGAGGAAATCCTTCTATGGAACAACATCTGGGTTTGGAGAAAAGTCATAAATGGACTGATGAGTCACAACACATTTGCCGTTCAGGTTTTGGTGCCAAGGCAGCTCGAACTCACCAATCCCTGGAGTCTATAAGACCTCTGGAGGTGCTCTGTAGTAACAGGCACAAGATTTTAGCAGCAGATTGTCTAAGTTCTGTGAGTTGAGAGACTGAGCTGCTGCCACCAGTTTATGGATTATCTCTGCACAGTCATTATTGTCCTTTGGATGTTTTCTCATAGACTCTGGAGTTGATTTCAATGTTAAAATGCTGTATGAATTACTCAGATCTTAAAACGTTCAGAGATTAGATGTGACTTGCTACCTGCATAGAGTTTTTTGTAACTCAGGTGGACTACAACTGAGGATCTTTCAAAAGCTATTTGGAAGTAACCCAGACTGTCCAAACTGAAAGAAAATCAGCAGCCTGCCTGATGATAACTATCACCTATTTCCTCTTTGACTCTCTTTCTTCTTTCCAACTCTTGTAGCCAGAAAGAATCATTGCTACATTGGAATTGGATCTTTAGTGCTCTATTTGGCCACTGTCTACACTTTTTAGATGATTTTAGTGTTTCAGCACTTACAAAGCAGTATCATCAGAAAAGTGTTTCCGAAATGAGGGTGTAACTTGGGCTGCTGTTGTAGGAGCAGTTAAGTTTGTGTTCCTCCTGAGTATTCAAGTCTTGCTTCCACAGAATAATGACTCTAATGAATGTGGATGTTAATATGTATATATATATATATATATATATATATATATATATATAGAGAGAGAGAGAGAGAGAGAGAGAGAGAGAGATGATAGATGGGAGCTGGAAAGAAACAATGATGTCAAAATAGACAAAGCAAAGTATAAGCACTATTACAGTTCAGACTGAAATAAGTGAAACTTTGTCTTTCCTCAGACTGGAAATACCACCAACAGCCGACTGAACCTGAGTACAGCGGAAGGTGAGGAGTTTTCACAGCTTGTGATGGTTCTCTTCTCTTTGTGTTAGTTTTTTTTTGGGGGGGGGATTTTTGGATTACAGTTTCTTAAAATAACATGTAATCATATCCAAATGCACCAAAGATCTGATCACACTGACATGTCTTGCTTGCGTACTGTTTCATTAATTTCTCCACATTTCTCTGCCTTGTCAAATTTTCATGCATCTCACTGCTGATTTCCACCTATAAAAAAAAATCCCCTGATAGATTGGAAAATTATAATAGAAGAAAAAAATATATTAATGATAATGTCAGTACCACTGAGAACATCGTAATGACAATTACTCTGAAATAGAATGTGCATCTTTCCTCTTTCAGCATCTGCTGCAGAAAAGAAGCACACACCTTTTGGTCGACCCCGGATGCTGCAGTCTGACCAAAGTTACTGCATCCTCTACCAGGAGGGATTCATCAGCGCCTACAGCCAAAAAGCCCTGATGCCCCTGTGGAGCTCCTTCACCACTGACAAGCCGGTAAGTGCGTCCCTGGTGACAGAAGTAATGTGGATTTTTTTTACGGATGCTTATCTAATGACACTTCTTGGTTTCAGATTGATACAAAAGCAATGCTCCAGTAATCTGTACACACATAGGTATTTAGTAAATGTAAAGAGCTGTATCACTCCTGGAAATATCATCATTCATGACTCAAAGAAAATTACTGAATGCTTCATTGTGAATCACAGTTAGAAGCTAATGTACATTTGTGGTGCAGCAGTATTCATGCATTTATAGTGTGCTGGCTCTCATATGAGTCATGGAGGGTTTGTAAAATTATGATAGTATGTGAGAAGTGTGAACTTACGGCATTTTAAATTTCCATGGAAACACTGTAAAGCTGACTCTGGACTGTTAGCAGCAATTTGGATTCAATAAAAGGGGAAATTTGAGGAAATGTCTCTCAGATCACCTGAACATTATTTTGCTGCCAAAGTTAAAGCTTTCCTAGCTACTCACTCATTTAGAATTTTAACCATAATCCATAACATATAGTATAACAGTATTCTGAACGTCTGCTTCTAAGAATAAAACACTCACTGTTTTCTGGTATGAATAGTGGAAAAAGTAGTGGGGGAATTTAAAAAAATGTATCAAAAAAGTACAAAATCAACATCACCTTAAAGTAGTGGTTTAAACAGTAGAAAAAATGCAGGATGGATGGAGTTTGGTCGATTACGAAATGGGGCTGTTTTTTTTTTTTTGTGGAAAACTTTAAATGATACAGTTTGTGTATGCATTGGATTTCTTCCTATCACAACCCAGTCTGACTTTCCACAGTTTTTCCACAATTTTTTGTTCCATGTCAGAAGCACATTCAGTCTGTTTTGCAGTTTGAGATTTGGGCACGTGCCAGATTTTTGCATTGCCTAAAGGATGGGCACTGTTCCTTCTGTTTGAAAGCTAGTGAGGATAAGATGAAACAGAGGTGATGTAAAAGTCATGCAAATTCTTTTTTCCTCACATAGATAGACCAAATACTAATAATTAATAAACAGACCAAGAATCCCATACATATTAACTTACAGTACCAATAGTATATGATCGCAAAATCGTAGTGATGTTGTATACTGTGATATTGTATACTCAGTCAAATTGCCAGTAGCTAAATTGAGAATCCAGGTCTTTGATCATGCTTGGAGCTGTGGGTCACTTTGGGGTTGTGCTCCCCTTTGCTTGGCTTGTTATTGAACACTGAAGATGATGCAGTAGAAATGCCAAAAAATCATTGTGGTTATCAGAGTTTTCAGATATAATTTTTTTTTTCTTTGGCTGAAAAAGATAAAATTACAACTGGAGCTAATTTATTCTGATTGAAATGACTAAAGTATGTTTCTTATTCTTGTAGAATAACTTGGACCCATTGCCTCCGGTCATGCCAGATTGTTTGAGGGCTGATGTGAGAATTCCAGCATCTCAGAGTCCCAGGTGTGATCAGTATGATGCTGCTGGGAACCTGGTTTCAGCCTTCATGTACCCACCCAGTATGTATCTACCCTCAGCTAAATCACAGGGCATATATGACATAGTAATAGTTTGTCTGTTGTTTTCCTATAATTTCACCATGACATAGGCATTTCCCCTAACACTCCCACTCTTCACTCCACCCAGATTGTGCCTATAGACCATCTGTCAGGCTTAGTGTTTCAGGTTTCAGTGCAGGGTAACTGGTGGACAACCTGACAAATGTTGTCAGTCACAAAGTCTTTCTGACTTTGTGACTGGGGAGCCTTTAGATTTTATAGGGAGCTGGTAATAAATATGCAGTGTACAGTGATTGCTGACTCTGCTGTTACACTGATGACAGATGATTATAAAAGAGGCCATGTTAAATATAAGAAATAAAAATATAAACTTCTGCAGATTAATGTCATTCACTATGTGCTTTGGGACTGTTTTAACTGCATGAATGAGGAATAAGGAAATAAGCCAAGTGTTAGATAGACAAATATGCAAAAAACTAAGAAATCAAGAAGGGGCCAAACACTTTTTCACACCACTGTAATATTGACAGGGAATATAATGCTGATATTTTAACCATGTTTTCTAGATATTCATGACGTTCATGGAGTACATCAGGATGCAGCTGAGGTCTGTTTCTGAAGTTTGTTTCATTTTTTGTATTTCACAAGAGGAAATCAGCCTACCAAATTTAGGTACTAAAAGCAGACAGAAGAGGAGGCAGGAATATAAACCAGCTTTTATTGGCTGATGTACTTTACAAAAATCCAGAAAGACAAAGTTTAGAGGGCTGCTTCAAACCAAAACAGCAAGCCAGCAAAGCATGAGAAGACAGGGAGCACAAGAAGGACTAACAGGTGGGTAAACAGACTGACAAAGGGAGAATGTGTATGGTCTCGCATATGCAAACCAGACACATTGCTTCCAGTGGCAGATGATCTCATTCTCTGTGCAGTTGAGTGTGGCAGGAAAAGGATATTGTTCATCTACTGAATGTCAGGCAAACAGTTACTATTAGACTGTGTGAGAACTCCTGTTCTGAATTAAGAATTATTTAATTGTTCTAATGCTTCTAATAAAGGCAAAGAATTTGAGACTGGCATCTTCATCATCATCCACTGCAGGAAAGGGGAGTTTACCTCAACATGTTTTAGTAGATTGTGTTGAAATTCTTATACTGTGGTCAGAGTCGAGGAAGAGTCAGGTTTTTATTTGAATTCAGCTGTGTTTTGATTATTATTACCACAAAAAGAACTGTGATCAGTTCACTCTTGAATGTTACTGAGTACCTTAGCAAGTTAACCATTAATATGTGTCATAACCGGGTGTTTAGGAGGGACTCAAATGCTGGACTCGAGAAAACAGTTTAGGTGATTTATTTACAGTAGATAATGTTAAACAGAGAAAATCAAAAGCTGAAGTGAATGGTAGCGGTAGCCGAGGCTAGGGCGCAAGTAAATCCACAGATTATTGCTAACAGATCTCTCTCCAACAACTTTCCTCCAAGCCAGGGTTTCCTGCAGAGATGAAAGGATGATTAGTCCAGAGCAAAAACAAGATTCAGTCTCAAGCACGCAAAGCAATACGGAGCCGAACCACACTACCAAAGCTAGGATAACGATCTGACATCGGCTGGTGGATTCCTTCAGCCTTAAGTAGGGAAAGGCTGACGAGCAATGATTCTGAGGTGAGGGTGATGATTACTTCCAGATGCAGCAGTCAGAGGGCGGGACTCTCTAGAGAATCCCAGCCCCTTAAAAAAAAACACAGTTAATCCACCCACTCACACATACACACATAGAGGAGAGAAAGATAGAGTTGTAAAGGAGAGAGAAAGATAGAGGATGGCAGGTCATCACAGGAGGACCAGGGGACCATGACAATATGTCATACCTTCTTTGTTTCACTTCTTGCTTTTAGGCTTCCAAGTATTCTCGGGTCAAGTATGATACTACCTAATCATCACAAAAGTATATCATAAATGTATATCAGAAACATATTTAGCCATATATTTAGTAAAATGGAAAACTTTAAATTTAGAGTCTCCAATATTTTTAGACTTTCAGACAGAGCACCCACAAGAAATCCAAGAGAGAAAATAAAAATTAATTGGCAGATCAACTGAAACCAAGACCTCCTTGCTTTGAGGTGACATTGCCATCATGACTCTTCTACAAACAAAAACCAAACTCCCAGCACCTTAATAAGAAATAAATGGATTTTGAGTGTGAGTTTTACAGGTAAACTGAAGTTACTCTGCATAAACATAACTGCATATGAATACAGAGGTTCTGTAAGCAAGGGGTATGCTTTCTGGTATTAGTTTGTAGTCAGAGAACAATCTCCTTTGATCAGGATTTGGTTGCATGCAGGTAAATAGTCCATGTGAAAGGCAAAAGTGTCAGACTGAGGACCCATTGCAGGATGCTGAAAACTCAGGATGCCGACAAACTATTTTGACCAAAAATAACAAAAGGAGCTACACAAAAAGCTTACAAAACTAAACTCAGGCTACAGTAACAAGCAGAGAGAAACACAACACATGAGCTAGGAAAACAGATGGATGACCAACCAGACAATACAGACAAAGACAAAGGGGACTATAAATACAGGATGGGAAATAGATGGGGAATGAACACAGGTGTAACTAATAAACACATGAGATGACAATTAGACAAACAGGAAGTAAAAACCAAAACAAGGCACAAGAGAAAGCCAAAAATCAAAGTAAAACAGGAAACAACCAACAGATGCATACTAAGCTGAGAGACAAGAAGGTACACACATACATGATAATAGGCAAGGGAACAAGCAGTAACAGAAAGACGAGACAGAAAGAGGAAGGGGAATGTGCAACACAGTGCAGCCTGTCAAAATAATTGACCCAGACATAACTTAGGTCATTATGTAGCCTTCATAAATCAACAAACAGGAAAACAACAATGCACTGGCTTCAGTGGATAAAACAAAAAGGATTGTCTATTTCCTGAGCCTGATGCATTGAATTCTGTAAAATGACATCAGTAAATGGCGATGGAGGACATGCAAGCAGGAAACCTTGAAAATTTGAAGGGCTAAACTGTCACAGGAGATGAGTTAGGTTTATGGATGACATTGGTTTGAGACTTGTATAATTTTGACCTTGTGTGGATTAGACAAAATCCAAACTAAATTCAAACTTGTGTACCCAAATATTGTTCTTTAAAATCATTAAAGATGTATGCTGTACAATCATTCCACCCTGGAAAAAGAACAGTTCAAAGAAATCATTAAAAAATTACCATGACACCCATGCCCTTGATTAGTGTATGTAAACTTCTGACCACAACTGTATTTAAGACGCACATCTTGCATTATTATATTATTATTGCCTTATTATTGCATATTTTGGACCATTATTTTAGAGCCCCCATCAAAATGATGCTAAGACTTTTATTTTAAGGGTCTCTGGGGCCAGTGACATTTGCAGGATTTTTTAAATGGCATGACAGAGGGGCATGGTAAGTCAGAAAGTTTTATAAGAAATAAAAATGCCTCCATAAACATCCATTAGGAGATGTGGCTGCCCTGCAACAATATTTTGGCTAAACTGAGGAGTAAAATTCAACAGAGAAGTAACGGAGCTACCAAAATGCAGCCTGGTTCCAACTGTAAGTACATTTTATTCTGTTGAGTTGTAGGGGTCCACTGCTTTTTATCTGAGATGTTCTTTTGGTAACCCCCCAAAGCTTGTGACCATAGATGAGGGTAGGAATGTAGATTGACCAGCAAATCAATAGCTTTGCTTTTATGCTTTCAGCTCTCGCTTCACCACAACAGACCAGTACAATGTCCATATCAGTGCAGATGGCGCACACCCATCTGTCAATCTCCCATTCCACTCTCTCCTCACTCGTGAAAAAGAACCCAAGATCCTTAAACTCCTCCACTTGGGGCAGCACCTTGCTCCTGACCAGGAGTGGACTCTCCACCCTTTTCCGACTGAGAACTACACTATATTGCCAAAAGTATTCACTCACCCATCCAAATCATTGAATTCAGGTGTTCTAATCACTTGTGTATAAACAGGTGTCAGAGGTGTATAAAATCGAGCACCTAGGCATGCAGACTGCTTTTGCAAACATTTGTGAAAGAATGGGTCGCTCTCAGGAGCTCAGTGAATTCCAGCGTGGTACCGTGATAGGATGCCACCTGTGCAATAAGTCCAGTCGTGAAATTTCCTCACTACTAAATATTCCACAGTCAACTGTTAGTGGTATTAAAAGACATTGGAAGCGATTGGGAAAGACAGCAACTCGCACGTAAAATCACAGAGCAGGGTCAGTGGATGCTGAGGCGCATAGTGTGCACAGGTCACAAACTTTCTGCAGAGTCAATAGCTACAGACCTCCAAACGTGGCCTTCAGATTAGCTCAAGAACAGTGCGTAGAGAGCTTCATGGAATGGGTTTCCATGGCCGAGCAGCTGCATCCAAGCACCAAGCGCAATGCAAAGCAGTAAAGCGGTGTAAAGCATGCTGCCACTGGATTCTAGAGCAGTGAAGATGTGTTCTCTGGAGTGATGAATCACACTTCTCCGTCTAGCAATCCGATGGAAGAGTATGGGTTTGGCGGTTGCCAGGAGAACAGTACTTGTCTGACTGCATTGTGCCAAGTGTAAAGTTTGGTGGAGGGGGGAACAGTTTGGGGATGGCCCCTTCCTGTTCCAACATGACTGGGCACCAGTGTACAAAGCAAGGTCCATAAAGACATGGATGGCCGAGTTTGGTGTAGAAGAACTTGACTGGCCTGCACAGAGTCCTGACCTCAACCCGATAGAACACCTTTGGGAAGAATTAGAGCGGAGACTGTGAGCCAGGCCTTCTCGTCCAACATCAGTGTCTGACCTCACAAATGCGCTTCTGGAAGAATGGTCAAAAATTTCCATAAACATACTCCTAAACCTTGGGAAAGCCTTCCCAGTAGAGTTGAAGCTATTATAGCTGCAAAGGGTGGGCCGACATCATATTAAACCCTATGGATTAAGAATGGGATGTCACTCAAGTTCATATGCATGTGAAGGCAGACGAGTGAATACTTTTGGCATTATAGTGTATATCCTCAGACTTTGAGGTGCTAATTCTCATTCCAGCCACTTCACACTCAGCTGCAAACTAATCCAGTGTGACCTGGAGGTCATCACTCAATGAAGGCAATAAGAATACATCATACACAAAAAGCAGAGACAAGATGGATGGATGGATGGAGTTGTAGGTCAAGACGGTTAGGGAGGTCATGGAAGACAGTGCTTACACATATAGATTCACCACTCTAATCTGTTAAAATCACTTAAAATGTTTGGTGTCTTTGCCCCAGAATAGGAGTTAAAAAGATTTTGAACCTCATGTTGTTGCTTGTGCATGCCTTGCAGTTACCAGGTTGTTGACTGGCTGTTTGGGAGCAGGGGTCCCATAGATTGCTATTCATGATTCTTTGAAATGCATGTCTCTCTCACTTATGATGTCTCTGGTATGGTTCTCCCTCTCACTGTGTGTTACATTCTAAAAGTCATTGTATCTTATTGTGTTTCTGCAGATCTTAATGCAACAGCGGACCAGCAGTATGATGCTTTGCTGATGAGTAATGTGGTACCAATGTACTCTGAGTTTAAGAGTAAGTTAAAGATTAAATGTCACTGTAAAAGCTGTAACACACAACATTATTGGAGGTTGTAAAGCAAAGTAAATGCTGAATTTATAAATGTGGTTTTCTTCTTTTGTATTTTCTCCTATGTCATTTCTTTTCTCCTCTTTCAGAGATCTGGGACTACTTCCACAACACTTTGCTTAAGAAATACGCCTCTGTTTACAATGGCATTAATGTGGTAATGGGTCCCGTGTTCGATTACAACTATGATGGCCAGTTTGACACTCCAGAGCAGATCAAGCAGTAAGTTTAATTGCTACAAATGTCTTGATTACTTTACCAATGTAAAGTTTTTTCTTCATCTGCAGCTAAAGCAATTTATTTTTTATTATTTGTCCTTTATTTTATCAGAAAGTTGCATTAATATAGGACTGAGAGATTGCTAAATGTTCTCATCCTCACAATAGACTCATGAAAAATGATAATGCTTGCTGCTTCAGAACCCAGACACTGAAACAAACTGGGCTTGTGCTAACGGAAACAAATGAAATGGCAGCTCCTTTCTCTTTTTCCTCTTCCACAACATGAGTAATGGAGGAAAATCTGAGGTAGGACAAACAGTAAACATTGTGGTTGGCTGCTGGTCTGAAATAAATAAAAGATGAGTCTATTTGCATACCTATTTTTGTTAACAAAGCCATTCAAGGGCTTTAAGGTAAACACAGTCATATAATATAATATGAAAAATAAGATAAAAAACCAAAGTGCAACTAAAAAAGAATCTAAAATGCAGTAAAACAAATTGAACAGAACAATAAACACAGTCAGATATGATTTTAGTAAGGGCAGTGAAATATTTAACATACAATATTTAATATTTAATATAAAACAAACAAACTTAGAAAACAATGGAAATTACCAAAACACAGCCTCATTTTTTTCCTTTGTAAAGATTTATTGTTCTTCATCTTTTAATGTATAATACACATTACGTTAATATGTACATTGAACCAGACATTAATTTCCAACAGCCTGAACAACTGTTAAAAGCATACTGAAAGTTGCATCATGTCTGTCAGGATAAAAGTCTCCAACAATAACAATTTTTTGGTGTTCTACATACAGTACCTTGCTAAAGTATTCATACCCCTTGAACTTTTCCACATTTTCTCACGTTACAACTACAAACTTAAATGTATTTTATTGGGATTTTATTCAATTCAATTTTATTTATAAAGCACCAAATCACAACAATAGTCACCTCAAGGCAATGTATATATTAGGGTAAAGACCCCACAATATTAAACAGAAAACCCCAACAGTCAGACGACCCCCTATGAGCAAGCACTTGGCAACAGTGGGAAGGAAAAACCCTTTTAACAGGAAGAAACCTCCAGCAGACCCAGGCTCAGGGAGGAGCAGCCATCTGCCGCAACCGGTTAGGGGTGAGGGGAAACAGAAGAGAGCAGAGGGAGACAGGACAAAAGACACACTATGAGAGAGAGACAGAGTTTATTAATAGCTAATGATTAAATGCAAGTGGTGTATAAACACATGGAGAGTGAAAGGAAGTGAATGAAGAGGAAACACTCAGTGCATGATGGGAAGCCCCCAGCAGCCTAGGCCTATTGCAGTGTAAGTAAGGAATGGTTCTGGGTTACCTGATCCAGCCCTAACTATAAGCTCTGTCATAAAGGAAAGCTTTAAGCCTAATCTTAAAAGTAGAGAAGGTGTCTGTCTCCCAAGTTGAAACTGGGAGCTGGTTCCACAGAAGAGAGGCCTGAAAGCTGAAGGCTCTGCCTCCCATTCTACTTTTAAATACCCTAGGAACCACAAGTAAGCCTGCAGTCTGAGAGGGAAGCGCTCTATTGGGATAGTATGGTACTATGAGGTCTTTAAGCTATGATGGGGCCTGATTATTTAAGACCTTAAATGTGAGGAGAAGGATTTTAAATTCAATTGTGGATTTAACTGGTAGCCAATGAAGAGAAACTAATATGGAGAAATATGGTCTCTCTTTCTAGTCCCTGTCAGTACACTCGCTGCAGCATTCTGGATTAACTGAAGGCTTTTCAGGGAGCTT
>VUQI01029865.1:21151-39505 GCA_015106735.1 Paratilapia polleni | reverse complement strand
GGCACTTCTGGCCTGCAGGCCATATGTTTGACACCCCTGCTTCAAACTGTCTGTGTCTTCCAGAAACAGAGTGCAGCACTTCAGCATGGGGTGATAGTGGAGTATTACAAATAAGCATTACCTCTATATCTTGGTCACATTAATTGATTTTTCCTGTTTTCACCTCTGCAGTGCTATGTTTTGTGTCGCTGTTTTTGGGAAACAGAGAACCTAACTCGCTCACTGCTGGAAAGGCCCACCTGTTTCCTCTTAACAACTACTTCAGCTTGATCTGTATAAATCCTCCAAAGGGTAATGCATTTATGAGCTTACCAATTTATTTTCAATAAGGTCGCACACAATCTTGTTGTTGAAGTACTCGATGGGTGTCCACTTGATGCCCTCCTGAACATACTCTTCCTGAGAGGAAATGAGAACAAAATATTTTATGTGGTTTTCAGACATATAGTGAAGCAATGTTCCGACCAGCAAAGGTTCTGGCAAAGAGAGTCCGGTTCACTGACTGAAACACAGTGGAGTCAAATCCATATACTCGACAGTGCAGTTACCTGCTCAGCCTTTAGGGTGAGTTCAATAAAGATCTGCTGCAGCTTCTCATTGACAAAGTTGATACAAAACTGCTCAAAACCATTCCTCTGCAGAAGAAAATACGACACAGTCAAAGACAGATCACTGCCGCAGAAACAAATCCTGCTATAAAATACACATTTAATATTTTAGTGCCTGCATTTAAAGGTTAAGTATCTGTAAGTTAAAAGAGGCCCAACCTGAAATATCTCAAAGCCATAAATGTCAAGTACTCCAATGCTGAACTCCTCATATGGTTTTTGGATGGCTTTATTTATGGCCTGGAGAAGACAGACAAAGTAAGGACAGAAGAGAAATATAAAAAGCAGATGCACTGTGTGTATATATGTCAGCTGAATAAAAAGCAAATGTTTCATTGTCTTTAGCCTGTTTTTGTTTAGCTGCATCATAAAGCGTGACTACCTCCACCAGGTAGTCAAAGAGGCGTGCATAGAGGGCTTTGGCCAGGGCGTCTCGTGTGTAGTTGGCCTGCTCCTGGTTCAGGGTCACGTTAATGGACTCAGACTTCCCTCCCCACTTTGAATCCATCTTCCGGCTGGTCAGCTTGTCCTGCAGACGGTTGGGGTCGATGCCCAGCAGATAGGCGGGGAATGCGAGCACTGGAGCAAAGCAAAGCAAAGTTGTAGTTCAAATATACACATTTCCATCAGTTATGCAAAAGATGGGCCTGTTATGAAGATTCAGATGTATTAAGCTGCATAGAGACTGCCAGAAAAGGCATTTTTCCATAAGCAACGATTTCCTACAATAAATGAATGCTAAACACTAGCCATGGGAGAGTATAATTGCCACCTTGGATGTAAACACCAATTATCTACTGAGCAGCAAGCAACAGAGGAGATAAACAAGGTTGTACTGTGTGCGTGTACAGGTTCTATAAATTTGTAGGGTGTCTGCCAGGGGCCTGCCTTTGTCATGATGCTCTCCAATGGGAATATGTCTGAATGTGCACAGAAGAGTGAATCCATGTGTGTTTGCAAAAACTGTACGTATGAGTCTGAAGCTGTGTCAGCCTGTGCATTGCACTCACAGTCTGTGCTTTCCACCTGACCGTAGTTGCCGGCTTCTATGAAGCTAATGTTTCCCAGGTGGAGGATACCTGCAACGATCTGCAACACCTGAGCCCGGATTTCACCTGGGATCCCAATCACCTGCATGGCTTCCTGGAGAACAAATAAAAGAAGAAAGTGAGGGGAGCAGCTTGTAACAGCTTCACCGCTAAACGTGGGGGGATATCAATTAGAAATATTTTACTTCCAAATTAGATTTTTGGTTTTTTTTTGCTATACATTTTTTACTTGCCAGTAATCAGTTTAGATCAGTTGGATACACTATAATAGGTTTAGTTAGAAAGTATTGATTAGACCTTGTTAGCCTTTTGTTCAGAAATGAGCAGTAAATACACTGCTCAGTGTGAAAGCTAATGCACTTCAAGGCTGGAATACCAACTGAACAAATGCATTGGGAGCCTAGGCCTCTATCATCATTGATTTGCACTAATGCAATCAGTGGTTATTTTGTTTGGAAATGTTCACCACTAAATCATGATCAGGCACGGTAAGGACCTGGAGGAACTTGGTTATTGCCTAACCTTGTGGCCTTGTGTCAAAATAGGGCTTTAAGATCAGTTCCCAGGCTAGTTGGTGTTTAGTAATATCCTGGGACCTGGGACCATTTATTATTCAAGCACAGGAATAGTGAACACCAGTGGCTCTAATCTATAAGTGTGAACAGTCCATCAAAGAGTGATAACGTACCATTGTTTCTTGGAAGTCTTTGCTGTCATTGGTCCCATCCACCTTGTATGTCCCAGACTGGTTGAGGTAGTAGTAATAATCCGGGGTCATGAGTCCCAGGCTCTCTTTCTGCTCACCATTAGCACCCTCTATCAACTGGAAGACAACAGTGCAGGTACAGCAAGTGTTACATGTTAGTCTTATTTTTGAATGTGAAATCTTGCAGCTTATGTGGAACTTGTTTTATTTTTTAAAGCAGTTGCTACTGGTTGTGCTCATCAGCCTCTCACCTGATAGTAAATGTGGAAGTTCCTCTCGTTCTCATTCTGGCTCACCACCCTCGACTTCTCAAGCAGAAAGTTTGAGATTTTGCCACCATCTGGCTCTCCTCCCCTGCTGAACTGGATCTCAAAGTATTTCCCCTGATTAATGCAAAATCAAAGTCAGCACTAAGAGATGACAAATGGGCTTTGAAGGGAGCTCTTCTCATCGTGCACTCATTGTTTTAGATCAATCTGAATCAAAACTGCTTTAAAAAACTGCTATAAGACACAATCTGCATGCATCTAACTGCACTGTTACTTCAAAAGCTCTCTGATGCTGTATAAAGGGAAACAGGAAATCTAACTAATTGTTGTTTTGATATCTCATGCTAAAGTTGCACATATGCATGTTAAAGTGGTTTATAGGTGTGATATTAGAGCATCAGGACCCCACTCATGAGAAACCATGGGGGATGCAATTAAATGTGTTTTTGAAGTGCTTCTGCAGTGCATCATTATGCTGTAATAAATGACTAATTGGCTGCTGAGTAAGTATTTTATACGAATGTATGGACTTCTTTTGGATCATTCTGTTTTCGATAGCATCACAAGTAAATATTGTTATGTTCCCATTAACCAACTTGAAATGATTAGTCATGAGTAATAAACAATCAAGTTATAAAGAGTGTACAGGCATACTGTGCAACGCTTTGAGACACCTGCTACCATTTGCATTCTAATGTTAGCTAATGTGCTATGAGGTGCTATGAGGTCTTAAAGACCACATAGCACCATGTTATTCCAATGGAGCACTTCCCTCTCATTCCTAGAGTTTCCAAAAGTATCAGAAAATCCAAATTGATTGAGGAGACAGACATCCTCTCTACTTTTAAGATTGGGCTTATAACTTTCCTTTTTGATAAAGCTTATAATTAGGGCTGAATCAGGTGATGTTGAACCATCCAGCATTAGTTATGTTGCTATAGGCTGAGGCTGCTGGGGCACTTCCCATGATGCAATGAGCACTTCTTCTGCACTCCCCTCTTTTCGCTTCTCATGCCACTACTACTCATTACATTTTGTTTTTTTCTCTCTCCCACACTCTGTTTTTTCCTGTCTCTCTATGCTCTCTTTTTTTCTCTTCTCTTTCCCCTCACCCCCCACCTGGTTGTGGCAAATGGCTGCCTCTAACAGGAAGGTTTCTTCCTGTTAAAAGGGAGTTCTTCCTCCCCACAGTTGCCAAGTGCTTGCTAAGGGGAGGGCAATCAGACTGTTGAGGGTCTCTCTATAACATCTTAGTGTTTTTACGTTACAATATAAAGCACTATGAGACTGAAACTGTAGTTGTGAAAAATCAGTTGCATGAATATTCTGATATTTACCATGGATACTGTTTACAATTAACCAAATTAGCACACTAGCAAGTTAAAACTAGTGCTGATTAGGACTAAACACAAGGCACAGGGGGATATGGATATCTGTACCAAATTTCACAACAATCCATTCAAAACAACTGTTTTGAATGGATTGTTTGAACGCTATTTCACCTAAAACAACAAATGTACCATGGATAGCTGTGTAGATTTTTATCTTGCATCTCCAGAGTCAGGCTTTTTGAAAGGGTTCAAATCACAACAATAGGACATTTACTTATGTAAAATGACAACTGAAAGCTTCAGATACTCAGTGTTTGTGTGCTGTGTTTTTACTTTAGTGAAAACGAACAGGTACATTTCTTAGTAAATATAAACTTGGGAGTAATTAAAGTTACTTACAAAACGACTAGAGTTGTTGTTGCGGACGGTCTTGGCATTACCAAAGGCTTCCAGCAGAGGATTTGACTGTAGGATGATTTCTTTTACATGCTGACACACACGCACACATATCCACACAATATGAGACACAGAAAAACCTACACACCACACTACAGAAAGTTTAAAGGTGTTTTGACTCATTTTGTACAGTCAGACAAGGTGGAGAAAGCATGCTGTCTATACCTGCACTTTTGATCCACCTCCAGATACTTTGGAAATGTAACCCATGATGTACTTGGCAGCCACTGTCTTTCCAGCACCGCTCTCACCGCTACCACAACCATATGAAAAATGGAAGACAACACACCACAAACCAACGTATTATTATAAAATATATTATTACATGATACATGATACACACATCATGCAGGAAGAACACAGCATGGGAATCACACATACATGAAAGGGAGAGATGAAGTGAAATATAATAATATAGCAACAAAAACTGGTCTAAATTAGGAAATCATCACCTGATAATGACACACTGATTCTCGCCATCGATCATCATGTTTCTGTACATGTTGTCAGTCAAGGCGTAGATGTGTGGTGGATTCTCATACTGGGCCTACAGAGTGAAACAGGTTTGTGGTCAGTTTAAGTTAATGGAGCATAGGGTAACAGGAAGAACCACTGCACCACAAACGCCACAAGTTTGAAGAACTCATGAGAAGATGCTGAAGAAATTCACTTACAGCTCCTTGATAGAGTTCAATCTCTCTGTCAGTGAAATAGGGCATCTGTTTGAAGGGATTAACAGATATCAATACAGGGCCGATGTAAGTCTGGAGAGGGCAGCTGAGGAAAGTTTGAGGATGATCCATTATGTGTTTTATATGTATACATTTTTTAAATTAAAAAAGATCAACTAGGATATGTGCATAAGACATTTTGTTGCTGGAAAATAAAATGCGCTGATCTGTAGTGTTATTGCATTGAAAATTTCTGTACCACTATTGCTTCTGACCTATCTGCTGACATATAGGCTAAAGCTAATATTAGTCACCTGAAAATAGATCAGGCAGAAGCAAATGTAAAACTAAAGTGTCTCCTGAGTGTCTCTTGTCACAAACGGTGCAGGTTTCATGCTGCACAAGACAAAACAGAAAAAAGACAAGCTTAAAACTGAGTTAACCTATACTGGGGTACATGCTGGCATCTTTGCATGTTTACTGTTTTCAAACACAAAGTACAGCTGAGGCCGAAGCGGTTGACAAACCAGGAATTTTAGCTGATGCTTGCGCAGTTCTTTGCCGATGTGAGTAATGTCTGAACCAAATGTCATGGCAATGATTGCTGACATATTTCACTCAAAACGCAAATGTCAAAGACAAGCAGATGTTGAGCTACTAAAATCTGCCCTGTACTGAAACGAGAATCAGTACCCACCAAGCCAAGCTGCCAGACCGGTGGAGGGGGAAGTACAGAAGTCATAAATTGTGACCTCAGGATTTCCTAAAAAAAACCGTGTGACACCCATGACCATTATGGAGATTAAACAGTCCATTTGCTTCCTGAATAGGCTGACAAGAGAGCTGCATGAAATATCCAAGCATGCCATGTTAATAGGAGAGTAACCCTAACCACAGAGAGCCTTTACTAAGCTTTCAGCTAATGCCTTTTAATGATTAGTTATCATTAGTAAATAGCCTGTAATCATGGCTTATTGTGGCAGTGCAGTTTTGTGTGACATGATGTCAGATTTAATATGGATTGGGTTTTATTTTTTCTAAATATGGGTTTGAAGTTCAGCCGTGCTCTCAGAAAACAGAAGTGGGCAGTTGAGTCACACAGTGAACTCAGAAGAGGAAGAATGAATTCCTTGTATTTATGCCCATATATGTTTGCTTGATTGTTTGAGTGTGTATTTGTATTTTGACCAGCATATGTGTGGGTGAATGAAAGGGGTTTGTACACAAATATGGAATTTAAAAAAGAGGACTGGAGCGTACACTTAAATTTAGGATTGGATTTTCTTTAAATGTCTTCACTTTCAGGTTCTTTTGTGTGATACAATGTGATGGTACACTTCCTGTCAGACATGACAGGAGATTTGTAGAAGATATGTAGATATGACCAGCTGGCCACCATGTAAAACAACAATAATAACTTCAGCTTGTAGGATACAAAGATGTAGTCGTCCATGTATCTCTTCTTGAGGTTCTCCACGATGGCGTCCTCTGTGATCTTTGACAGAAGGACCATGTCGTCCACTCCGCTTTGCTTGACATTTTGACTCTGCCAGTGGTACTTCGCCTGAATCACACAGCAGAGGAAGATTCAGTTAATAATGTCATATTGCAAGAAATTTAAAGGGACATTCCAGCCATTTTACACAAGCTGGGTTTCCTCATCAAAGAGAGTACCACATGATGTGACGTAAAAAGATGTCGCATACAATGTAGCCTGCTCTACGGCTCAGTTTGAATTTGACTCAGAAAGCTCTTAATGATACAATGTTTTTTTGCTGAGAAAGTACACTTTAGAAAGACATGTAGGACAAAGAAAGAAAGACAAAGAAAATTGAAGGGCGCCAATGACTGCAGGTATCTAATGAAGTAGTCTGAAAAGTGTGAAAAGCTTTGGCATTTTTTTTTAAACATAACCATTGTGGTTGTCATTACAGGAAGCTGGGGCTCGTTGCCAGGAAACTGGTCACAGATGAGGTGAGCTCATTTTCTACCTCGGACATTTTACAGAAACTTCTTTATAATGTGCCTCAACATAACAGAATACCTAAATAGGGCATGAAGATGACAATGAAACAGCTGCCTGAACTTTTAGGAATAAAGAGATTATTTCCACAGTTGTCCAGCTTAAATGCAGACGAGGTTTAGACTACCGCTGCTGACACCTCCTTACAGCACCATGAGCTCTCCTGCATCTTGGTTTTTCCTAAAATACACAGGTCTGTTTGATGTGTGAAGTCTTAACAGGTGTTGCTACCGGCATGGTGGTTGGGCTGTGGTCTGAGCCAATCTACACTGCAGGTAGAAGGCCATCTCAGACCGTGAGTCACCAGAGGCAGACAGCACAGTATAACATCACACTGCAAAGGAAGGAGCCGCAGACTGTAACAAACCTTTTGTTACTGGTTGCAGCAGCACATTTATCTCATTCCTTTGTGTCTGAGCATTACTGATTTATATCAGCAGTGTGTGCAGTTAAGGGCAGCAGGGCTATGTGGTTGTATTATGTATCTATTTTTTAACATGTTGCTGTGTGCCACTTCGATCACTGTGCTGATGCTTTCCATCCCTTATCAAAAACAATGAAGATCTAACTAATCACAAAGACTTCTAAAATTAGTTTCTGTTGGTGTTGTTGCTAGCATCGTAGTCATCCAGCAACGAGAAGCGTCAGACATATCCAGCGCACACGTTCTTTTCAAGCCCGTTTGTTATATTCAGCCCCAAACCTTTACATTATTTCTGTAATTATCAGAAAATTATCAGAAAAAAAAGGAGCACAAAATCCTTCTGTGGTTGTCCAGCCAACCAAAAGATGCAAAAGATGTTGAGTATGTCACAAGCATCATACAACCCCTTTCTTTTACAATACTGTTTCTTAAACAAAGCATTGGACTAAGCAAGTATACAGCATGTGCTGTGCAGTTTGGTGTGTACTTTTGTTTCTGAATTTAAAACCCTTGAGGGGAAATACTGACAGAAGTCACAAGGTTAAAGTTAATTAAAGCTCCTCAGTCTAGAGACACACTCTATTTATATATATATATGTGCTCACATTCTCTGAGCTAGATTGCAGCAAAAATTTGACTTAAAGGGTGAACCAGACTTGACTCTAAAGTATGCTTTTCTGATTAATAGAAAATCCAAAAGACCAAAGCTAACAGTATGTTAGTTCTCCTCCTGTCCATATACTGCTGCAGCTCTTAGTCACCCCTCAAAAAAATTAATTAAATATATTATTAGACTTTTTTTTTGTAAAATTTCCCAAAATAGCTGGGTACTGAAGCTTTATTGTGAACTTGGTTGTGCTGGTTTACTGAAGCAATATTTTTAGCTGTGGATTAATACAACAACACTCTCTGACAGCACCATTTAATCATTAGTTACTATTAAACTCTGGCTCTCTCCCACACTGTGTCTTTTGTCCTGTCTCCCTCTGTTTCCCTCTTCTGTTTCCCCTCACTCCCAATTGGTCGCAACAGATGGCTGCTCCTCCCTGAGCCTGGTTCTGCCAGAGGTTTCTTCCAGTTAAAAGGGAGTTTTTCCTTCCCACTGTTGCCAAGTGCTTGCTCATAGGGAGTCGTCTGATTGTTGGGGGTTCCCCCTAAAATTGTTGGGTCTTTACCCCATAATATAAAGCGCCTTGAGGTGACTGTTGTGATTTGGTGCTATATAACTAAAATTGACTTGAACTGAGCTCACAGTTTTGGTCCCTTTCAATGGGATGCAATGACAATATGATCCCAGAGATTACCATTAAATAAAACACAAAATGCAGATTTTTACATTCTCTGTGGATGCTCTGCGAGATCAAAACAATGCACCTCAAAATGTGCCCCGTTATCATCAAGTTCCCAAATAAAGGATAAATAAAGCATTTCTCATTATTCTTATCCCTTTAACATTTGCCTTCTTTTTTCTTTTACTAGATAAGATTGAAAGCCTGGAAGCACTTTGTTTGTTGAACAGCACATACTGATTCAACAACTGAAAAAGTGCTTTTTGTTTTTTTTGCTGCATGGATAAAGCTTGTATTAAGCAGTGAGAAACTGCTGCCACTGTTGCTGCTGCTCTTGTTGATGTGGTATTGGTATTCTGCTTACAGCTGATAAACATCACTGGTGGTTTCCAATGATGCCGATTGGTGATGCCATTCGAAATAAAGGGGCAGTATTCATTATATTCAGGGGACTGAACGTTAAGAGGGTGAATAACCGCCATTTAACTTGGATCAACCTCCAAACCCACCTCCTTTCCCCTATTGAATTCCATTAAAATCTTAACTAAATCTGGTGAATGGACTTTTTGCTAGCTACTGTAGGCTATTTTCAAAAGCCCGACATCATTTACCAGGAAAAAACAATGTTCCTGTTTTCTGAGATCTGTTTGACATCACTGTGTCACACTAGTCTTCACTGAAAAGCACGTTCAGCTCTTTACACACTGAACCGTTACAAGAGAGAATTTGCTGCTGTGTTAGAAAAATACTGCAAATATCTGACACCTTGAGGACCACAACTGATCTGCCAGTCACCTGCGGTAAACTGTGGTTTTCAGCAGAAGTCAAATCTTAATCCCTTTCTGCATCAAACCGGAACTTTCTGTACAGTTGTTTAAAGGGGGGAAAAAAAGAGAGATGACCCTAAAAAACTTATCACACTTCTCACCACTTATTTCTGTCAGGCACAGTCTCTGTTCCTTCCCTGCTGGCGCGTCAGTCATGTTTAAATCAACAAGACTGAGACAGATTTTAAGGCTTCTGTCACACTTGTGATGCTAATAGCTCAGTGATTATTAGTCTGAATATAAAGGTGCCTAAGAGTGGAGTGAAAATTGATATAGAGCTAAGTATATCTGAACATTTTGAATCTCTTCCCTCTTGAAACTACTTGTTTCGGAATTTAGCAGATTGTGGCCACTGTTTCAGCTATAAGACTGTGTGATCCTGGATGTGTGGGGACCATTCTGAGTGTAAGGAGGAAGTGTTGTGACAGAAACTGCAGGGCTCTCCTGTAGTCCACTTCCCCCTCACACCTCATTGCTGCTTCTTGTGAAACCCTCTAAACTTTGTACAATTCTCTTCCTGCAACGCTCGTATCTCAGTCTGACATGGTGTTTAGCCCCTCTGAGTGTACTAAACACCAGGTCAGACTTCAGTACACCTCAATATGTTCCCTTTAAAGTCAAATTTGTTTAAATTTGTGCACAAACACAGCAACAGGTAAATTTCCTGTGCTAAATACATTTGAATGAGTGTTTCCTCTCTTTCACCATTCAAAATTTCTGTTTGTATCTAAACTGTGACTCCAAATTGAAAACACACAGCACTGAAGTCAGTGTATTCTTCTGCTCAGAGCTGAGAAAACTGAGAAAACTTTCCCAAAAAAGAGGAAACTCTGCTGCTTCTGCTGTGAAGGAGCTGAATTTCCCTGAAGAGATGGCCCATTAAGACATCTTATCTCATCTCTCCTTGTGTCAAAACTGACTTTAAAGTGCAAGAAAAAAAAATAAATAAATAAACCAACAAAAAAAGCTTCCTTTGGCTTGTGAAAAAAGAAACAACTGACGTGAAATTAAGTTCCTCTTGAGCTGTTGTACCTTTAGCAAGAAGAAAACTGACTTAAAAACCTAGTTCTTGAGCCAGCAAAACATCAAGAGTTAAGCTTTGTAAGGTCTGTGAAATTGAGAAACCAAACAGGTAGCACAGGTGCACAAGCTGAAGTGTTCAAATGCTACAGCTGTTCAGAGCAAATGAAGGTGCTGTACTGTACCATTGTTTCCGTTGGCCTCTCCTCCTCAGGTGTCCACTGTCCAGAGAGAGTGTGTGTTTGTGTGTGTTGTTAAAATCCACAGGTTGACCTTAGATTGCTGCCATCAGGCAAGGAGGACAATCAACAGCACCCAGCACCCTGCAAGACATCCAGTACAACATTCAAAAGCTACTTCCTCATACTCCCACTAGCAGTGTGGTGGAAACAAGAACTGCTCTAACACACACTGATGCACATTTACTCACCACACGAAGCTGAGCTGCTACTTCTGTATTCTGTGTCCTCTCATGCTCAGAGTTGTCAGACAGGAGGATGAAGAAATGACAGTGTCTATTGAAAGCCGGTGTCTAAGGTTAACAACACAATTAGTCAGTCCCCGGCCACACAGCAGACGAGCGTTGATGGCAACAACACTCGTCCGCAAAGGGAATACTTATCTTAAATCAGTTGCCAAATGATGGTGTTTCAGTTGTGAGCTACCGGCTCCACCCAGGTTGTGGTTGCTTCATCTAGTGTAGTGTTTGTCTTGTCACAGCGGCTGCTCCTTCCAACGCCCATAAAAACCGATGGGTTCAGAAAGAGTGTACAGTATGTGAGTGGAGGTGTCAGTTGCTGGTTTTCCTGTGTTTCATGTCATCTGGAGTGAGAATGTTTAAAGTTCCTGCATAGTGTACACGCGGGTGTAGTGTCAGGTCTCATTCATTCATGGGTGAGGTTTCTTGTTCTGATTGTTTCTGATTTTTTGTGTGCTCTTTTTCAGCTATTGTGTATTTTTTTTGTCTCTTGCTTTAAAGTGCATTTTTCTTACTTTGTATTTAATTTGTGTCTCTTTGTCATTGTTTTATGTGTCAGTTTGCAACTTATTTGTATCTTTGCAGTTGTTCTGCACCTTTTCGAGGTTATTTCATGTGACTTTATGGTTGTTCTGTATCTCCTTTCAAGGGCTTTATGTCTTTTTCTGTGCTTTTTTTTTGTATTTTTGCCCTGTTTAAGTCATTTTATGTTCCTTCGTTGGTATTTTGAGTCTTCTTTTAAGGTGTTTTACATAACATATAGTGATCATTTTGCACCTGTTTGTGGCTGTTTTGCATCGCTACAGTTATTTTGTGTGGCTGTGTCTCCTGATAACACATGGCCACTTGATTCCCCTTTTAAATATATTTTCAATCCATTTGTGGGTGTCAAGAAACTTTTTATAGCTCAACCAAGACAAAACTGAAATTTTAGTCATAGGTTCTAAAGTGCAGAGTAAGACACTGTCCCCAAAAGTGAATTATTCTTGATTTACTCCGAGTTATCAAGCACAAAACATGGGAGCAACCTTTGATTCAGATTTTAACTTTAAGGCCCATGTGGGGTCTGTCACCAAATCTGCCTTTTAGCACTTCAAAAAAATTGTGACCTTTTCTCTTTCTGAGCGAATCAGAGACGCTGACGCATGCTTTTATTAGCAGCAGGCTGGACTACCCTAAAGTTCTGCCTTCTGTTCTACCTAAAAATGTTTTACATCAACATGCTAGGACCAGAAAAGAGAGAGAACACATTATACTGGCTTTAAAGTCGCTACACTGGCTGCCTGTCAGTTTCTGTCTTGTTTTTAAAATCCTTTTACTTCACAGTCTCGCTTCAGTACATGTGTCTCACATGCCGGCAGCGTTTGAGCCACTTCAGTGCCTCAGGTGCTCTCACACAATTCTTCTAGTTGTTCAGATGTGCAGGACAAAAATGTTTGGGGAGGCAGCTTCCAGTTTTATGCCCTGAGCCACTGAAACAATCTGCCAGAGTACCTGAGAGCAGCTGGAAGTGTTGAAATCTTTAAATACAAACTTAAAACCTCCTCAGCCTGGCTTTTGACTGAGTCAGCTTTAAAGACATCACTTACTTTATTTTATTTCACTGTTGTACATTTTATTCTATTTTATTATGTATCTTTTTAATATATTCTATCTAGCCTTTATTTTTTAGCTTATTATTATTTCAATTTTATTTAACATACTCTTAGTCTACTTATAAGCAATTCTAAATGTTAATTTCTTTGATTTTTTCCCCCCTTTTGTCATGCGGTTATCTTCAAATGTTGTTACATTAAGGTCCTGTACAGAAGTTGTATGAAACCCCTTACTTCACCTGATCATACTGAGTTTAAGGCACACATAATACGTATGTTATTTCTTGGACTTGATTATTTTGTTAAGTTGATACTACTGTAGTGTTTCTAATTACAAAAGATCGCAGCAAACTAAATTTTCCTTAGGATCAGTAAATCGCTACAGAAATGTTGAGAAACTTTGACTTCACTATCTTCATTTTAAAGACATACCACTCAAGTCTCATACAGACAAAAGGAGAAGTTCTTGCCTCATGTTTTCCATGTCAGGAGGCAGATCCAGAAATAGATGACCATCACTGATGATCTAAACCTCCGTCTGGATGACGCAGTGTGATATTTTTAGTCCAGTTGTGTGTTTTTGCAGTGCTCATATCTAAGTGTAGATGAAAGATTTTGATGATGGAAACCTAAAAGAAAAATCAAATTTCTTAAAATCGACAATGCACCACGTTTAATCCTTTTAATATTTCCTTTGAAAAAGATTTACATGTGTGACAAATGGATTCATCTTCTATAGTATTAAACAATATACAGTACATGTCATGTTATAATTAGCATGTGTAAAAGAGAAAGGCAAATATTGGAACTGTCCCTCCTTTTGTGTCAGATATAACAGGTTCACTACTAGGCTTGAACTCTCGCTATTGGCCACGGAGATACACAGAGAAACTGATACCTAATTTACACCTGGTATTAATGTGCTGGGATCAGTGATCTAAATAAAGGGAAACACATGTTAAAGGTCGGCCAACTTTCTCCCTCCTCCTCCTGTTAGCTCAGGCAAGTCTGACAGAAGCAACATAGAGTGGCAGCATCACTTAAGCCTTCACACATTAAAAGTGATTTAGAAATGAATTACATCTGTGACACTAAACTATATTTGAATAGTATGATCCAATCACAGCATGTGCACAGTAAAGGTGATGAGAACAAGTTAATACCAGGTGTAAATGGGCCTTAATCAGGATTCTCTCTGACAGTTATGCTCTCAAATCTCTTCAGAAACAGTTTGCGTGGTCGAAAATATTACTTATAGTATTTCCACCTTTCCAATTGCAGGGATAAGTTAGCTGTGCACTGTGATGGCATACGACTGAATGTGCTGATTATAAATATACTTAATGTTTGTTTCTGTACTCAACACTGATGATTGGCAGACTATTTTTGAGAGCTTTTGCACAAGATCTCCAAAAGTAATTTGTCAGATTTCCAAGATTTAAACCAAATGCTGCCAAAATGAGTTCTTTTTTTTTTTTTTTTAATAATCCCCAAATGTGGTGAGCTGCATTTTGGGATTTGGAGGCACTTTACAGAAGGTTGCGGTTGAATAGTCAAAAAAATTCCCTCCTCTATCTTTTCCTAATGACTTTTTCTTGATGTTGATGGAAAATGTCATGAGGTGAAGGAAAGATGTGAAGGAAAATTCACGAGGACTGCAGTGCTCAAAGTATCTGACTACACTTACAGTAGACTACTTAATGTGACGGCAGATGTTGCGGTGATGGGTCTACCGTGTTCAAACTGTAAATTCCCATAAATGGGCTACAAAAACACATCACCTGTTCCACATGTTCTTACTGCGGTGTTTTATGCTGGCTGTGAAAAAAAGGACAACTTGGTGACACACTTGTTCAGTGTGTCCTCTGCTAATCGAGGTAATAAAGGAGGCACTGAAGCCCATTTCTTTAATATTTAGTGAATACACGAAGCTCTTATTATGGCTGCCACGCAGATACTTGCGGGTCACTTCACTCAGTTAGAAACCTTCCTGGGAAAAACGGACTATTCGACCGCAGCCCGAGTAAAGGAGTGTTGATTATGAAAAAAATGAACAGCAGAACCCAAAGACAGCACCTGGTGGGATCCTAAGCAGCGGCACATGCACACCATAGGCCACCTCTGCAGACTGGTAGTATTACAAAAGGCTCAAATGGATTTCTAAATAATTAAACTGGTAACAACAGCGAAGTGATAGCACCATTTCAAACCAAAGCACCACGAGAGAAAAAAAAAAAAAAAGGAACAACATTTAAAGATGTTCTGTAGCTTCCTCTCTTTATGATGACATTTAGTGTTACACAGAGCTGCTTTCGGCTGTGACCAGCAGGGACTTCTGTGAAGAGTCAAGCCACAGCAGGCTTCAGAGCGCAGCGGACGTCACAGAGGTGCTGTAAGACCTGATGATTAATCTTTGAGCCTCATTAGGCAGCATTTCTAAAATTATTCTCTGCACGATATGAAGGCAGCTGAAATTTGGAAAAATGTATCATGTATGTTTCCTACACTGCAGCAGGGAAACAAGGCAAGCTTTTTTGGGTTGGCATATTCCCAGCTTGTGAAGAGTAGCTAGAGAGAGTTTAGATTATTCCCTCAGGAGTTGGTGGAGACCAAAAATGGAGCCACACTGGTCTCGTCAGGTGGTCAGAAACATGACTCCACCTGAGCTGAAAAATGTGATGTTATGTCAGTGTTGCTGTAAGAAACAGTTACTGTAGGTTTAATATGATCACACCGGGAGGTCTAAAATTTTAATTAGCTGAAATTTAGAGAACTGTAGCCAACATCTTCTCACAGCACTCTGAATAAAGGCTTCAGGCAGCTGTGAATACATCCTATCTGTGTAAATCCAGCGTGTTGAGCTATAACAATGCTCTCTGAAAGCTGTGTGGTCAGACATCTTCCCTCATCCTCACTGAGCATGCTCCTGCAGGCAGCGCTGACTCACTGTGACCCACTGTGCTCTGAAGTTTACAGTTTGAGTTGCTTGCGCCGTTGTTAAAATAAAACAAACACACAAACAAGCAGCAAGGCCGCAGAGAAGATTTGCAGACAAAGCGACTGATTTTCTTTTTGGACTTTTTATGCACGAGCTGCCACGATCTGCAGCTGTAACACAAAAATGACATCCTGTAATCCTGAAACGTCCTGGTGAGCAAGCACCGGCTTTGCTCACTATAATCAGACACAAAGCAATGTTTTAGAGCCGCAGTGACAATGTTTACGCAAACTAAACATGGCAAGACTGTGGCAGGTTCACTGCAGTGAGACATTTATAGCTTCCATAGAGACATCAAGTCAATTCACATGAAAACAAACACAAAACACACAAGCCCTCAAACTGCTGACTCTTTGTGCAAATCGAACTCTGCGAGGACTTGAAGAATATGTTGATATGGAACAAAGGAATTACATAAAACAATGTGGTCAAATCACAACTATCAGATAACATAGACACAGATCTTTCTTTTCATATTATACCTGTAAGATGTTCCTTTTTGTGGGCAGAGATATCTGGAAAATAATTTTCTTTACAAAGTGGATTTAAAAAAAAAAATTAATAACTAAACAAATATCACCGTTTAACATACAGGTTTAAGAGCTAAGGCTAAAGTTTTAGGGCACTCAAACAAACAAGTGGGACTCATAGTACTGCAACCAGTCCTGTGGCCAAAGAGAAATATAGTAGCACCAAAATATTAGAACAAAGGGAAAGTTTAGAGAGGCAGAGAGAGAGAGGGTTCATCCTGTTGGAGGAGAGTTACTCTCTCACTCTCTCTGCCTCTCCAGGTTTCAACAGCCTTCCCTCCAGTGGAATGTATAAACCCAGCTCAGGCTGCCTTAGCCCAGCTTGGCCCGGAGAGGCGTCTGATCTGGATTCTGGCTGGAGAACCAGATACAGGACCAGGCGTCTGTATGACGGTGTCCCGGTTAGATCCCACACTCCTGTGACGGAGGCAGAGTGTGGGCTGCTGCTATGAGGCTCAGTGGGAGGGTTTCAGGCTTACTGTGTGAGTGTACAGGACCCAAAGATGGATGCTGGATGCTCGTGGTGTCAGTGTCCCTGGCAGGTCTTGCAGCACATTTGTCTAAAATATGGCCGGCTGCAGAACTTGAACCTGAGCACCAGGGGGCAGTAGGCCACAGTGTTCACATCTTTACACTCTGAAGGGGAAACAAACAAGATGTTACAGCTTTATTAATGGATTAATATTTGAAGTCAGGACTTCTTTTCAGGACAGTTTTCACTGGTTATCCTGACAACTTTACCTTAAAAGTGACTTACAGTATTTGTGATACTGTATATCTTGGCACTATTAGTATCTGATGCTTGATGCTTAACCTAAAATAGATTTTATAAAAAATAGATAATAGATAATAAATAGATTTTCGTTGGGAGTGACCAGGAGGGACAGGATTAGAAATTAGTACATTTCGGCTCAGCCTGAGGGACAGCTCAGGTTGAGCTGTTTGAAGCCAAAGTTAGAGAGGCAAGGCTGAGATGGTTTGGACATGTTCAGAGGAGGGACAGTGGATATATTGGGCAAAGGATGTTGAAGATGGAGCTGCCAGGCAGTAGGAAAAGAGGAAGATCACAGAGAAGATTCGTGGATGTAGTGAAGGAGGAAATGCAGAGGGTTGGTGTGACAGAGGATACAAGGCACAGGGTGAGATGGACGCAGACGATCCGCTGTGGCGACCCCTAACTATTTTTCTAAAGCATGAGATTGCAGGACAGTCACAGAAGGGACTAAAACTCTCACCTTCAGGGTTGTCCGTGCCAGCGGGCACACTGGTGTCACATTTACTCTTGCATTGCTGCATGGCTGCAGGCCGCTGATGATCCAGACACTCGCTGGACGGCTGGCCGGTGTGGGTCAGACACTGCACTGAGCGCATTTCCTGACCCAGACCGCACTTGGCAGAACACTGCAGCACAGAAACACATTTTCCACAGAGACATAATAAATCCTGCACTGACCACTACAGTTATCCAATTAAGAATAAAAACATTTTAGAAAACACATGAAACTTTTTTCTGTACCACACAGATCAATACCACTGTCCTACCTATGAGAAACAGACAGTTAGCCTTTGTGTATATACAGCCTAGTCTATAAATAACATACAGTATAGAAAAAGGGAAACAGTCCTTAGCTATAGCACCTGCTCCTGAGGGTTGCATGGAACTGGAGCCTATATTATGTATATATTTCAACTTCTTCTAAATGTAACAAAATATTCATAGCACCACCTTTAAACTCAATCACACTTTCTCATTTTATAAATCTCTAGAAAAACCAGTGTAAAAATGACACATGGTAGTCTTGTCCTGCAAATAAATCCTTTTTTATAGCAAACTTCTGAAAATTTGCTGTTTTAGGCAATTGTATCTAGTAATATGGTCATATTTCTGATTATCCTGCAGTGAAGGGCCCTGTAATAATAACCTCCATGACTGCTAAGTCAGGGAGGTTATTATTACTGATGCTAATTAGAAACCTTAACAGCTGCTGCGTCAGAGACTTTTCTCCAGGTAATTGGAGAAAATACCTTATATTTCCAAAAAAAAAAAAAAAAAAAAAAAAAAAAAAAGGTGTGGGGGGGG
>VUQI01029865.1:0-21131 GCA_015106735.1 Paratilapia polleni | reverse complement strand
CCATAATTTCCAAAAAAAAAAAAAAAAAGACAAATAATAAAAGTGTTTGGTGTCTTACCTCTCCCCAGGGACCCGTCACCCATTGAGGGGGAGGGCAGCGTTGCAGGTTACAGCGGACCCTGGAGGTGGGTCGGCTGTGTTTGGGGCACTTGGACTCTGGCAGCGTGTCTCCGCTCTCCCCACTCTTACACAAGACCACACGGTGCCTGTAGCCAGGACCACAGCTGGGGGTGCACTGCAGAGAGAATGGTAGATGAAGAGCGAGAAAGAAAAAGAGAGAAAACATCAGGCGGGAAGGTAGGGAGAGGGAAGCCAGGGGAGGGTGCAGCAGGAGGTCACTGCAGTCACCAGCTTGCAAAAAACCAATTCTCTCAGCAGAGGGCAGCAGCTGTACAAGAAACAAAGACAAGAAACTATCCAGTTCCTGTAAAACAGCTGGACATAATTCCTGCCATCGCTACGTTACATAAGACGTCAGAGAAAAGTTGAACACTGACTGATTTCTAACACCATTTAATTTTGTTTCAATTCATCCAGAACTGTGAGAACAAAGTTTAGTTCCAGGAACAAAGTAGTGAACAAGGAAGACTTTTCAAACTGTGGTGGTTAAGCAACAATCAACAAGACATGTCACATAAGAGATTTACAGCTCTCTGACATCCTTAAACTTCCTCGGGGTGTTTGAACTAGTGATTGAATTTAAATATGATTCCCACATGACAATTTTAACAGTATGTATTCACGATGAAACAGCATATTCAGAATGATGTATTCGTCTGCTCCGTGCCCCTGTTGTGTATTTCATGGTTAAGGTACTCTTACTTTTTGCTGGCAGATGTTTGGGTTTCTTGGGTTCAACTGGAAAAGAAACTATTGCTTCATCTGAGAGGAATTTTTTAAACTCAAGCATTGCTTCAAAATCAGACATGAGTTGACTAAAAAACACTGCAGGAGTGCATTCATGACGGGAAACATTCAGGCGTCTGCCTACCTCTGACCAGTCCAGAGCCAGCCATTCAGGGGGACAGCTGTGGTTGTTGCAGGGCTCAGTAAATGAAGGGCGAGGGGGGGTACAGGCTGAGTCGTCCAGGATCTTCTCCTCCGTCACAGAGATCCTCCTTTTACATAACACCTCGCGAGTCTGCAGGCCGCCATTACAGCTGCGGCTGCAATCTGACCACTCTCCTGTCCACCAGCTAGAAGCATGGAAGAGCCTTTTGTTTGCTTTTTAATGTTCCCATTTGTGTTGCATTATACGTAAATGAGGACATAATAATAGGGAGATAATAGGGTAAAAATGGGAACCACAAGAAATAGGTGCAAACAGGCCCAGTCAAGCCAATAAACACACGAACAACGTGCACAAAACACCCCAAATGCTGAATGGTAAAATGAATAACAGGAACCTAATTGAAACCTACTGCAATACCAATAATTTCGGGCAGAAAGTACAAACTGATCGCAGAAGTTAAGATAAAATGCAAAATTAAGAAATCCAGAAATCTATCGCATCTTTTCTACAAGAGATCACTCACGTGGGGGAGCACGGCTCAGTGTTGCAGGATCTTCTCTTCTCTTTGGGTTTGTTCTTCTTGTCACAGAAGTGGTTGTAGACAACGGAATGATCCGTCTGCTTCTTACACACCACCTGCTGGATCTGCACACCTACAAGTAAAAGCATCTCTTATTAAGATGCTTAAGGCACCGACCAAAATCACATAATCCAATCAAGTACTAAGCAAACCACAGACAGACAGGTGGAATTTATCTTCAAATTTTTTTTCAGGCAATGCATGCTAGTCTCCAGATGATCTACACAAAAACTCCCAAACCCAGTGTTTTCTACATCAGACCACACTAGTGTATGCTGACTGTTTCTTCTCTCTGCAGTGCTGCCAGTATGTATCAGATGGTGTCAAAGACAGGCTTGCCTTGTTGAAAATTTCACAAGATATATGGGGATAGCCGCTTCTTAAATGCTCACTAGACCTGTGGCAGAATATTAATGGAAAAATAAAAGGTCCAAGCTGTGAAAGCCAAGGAAGTCCATTTAATAACATGAAGCCTCATTAAAAGGGCACAACATCCATTAAAACAGCCAGTTTCTTTTACCCTCTACATTCACATCCACTACGCCAAATGCAAGAATTTATTCATCAGGGGGAAAACTAAGCTCTTATCATGTAAAGCAAAACGGATCATTAACTCACAATGCCGCAGAGAAAAAAGGGAGGTTGACTTCGTGTGATATTTCTGAGGCCTTAGAGATTGTGAACTGCTCAAACACCTCTCACTTCAACTTGGACTCCCAAGAAAACTGCAGTGTCTTCTCTGGGTCAGCGTTCGTCTGCTGGGATTTATACTGCGTGTGTGTGTGTGTATGTTAGTGTATCTGTGTGTTTATACATCTGTATGAGAGAGTTAGATATGTACAAAATCTGTGGAGGGTGTGGAAACAAACGTGAAAACTCATAACCAAAACATTCTTTGTGAAATTCTTTCATATTTGTTAGATGAGGAAATTCATATCACTCTCAAGTCTGTCGGAAAAATAGGAGACTAGCGTACACCCAGCCAACGCTTAACTTAGCGTAAAAACTAAAAATATGGGGACCCAGTCTGAGGTTAGGCACGTAGTCTATGATTAAAGGCTCCTTACTATGAAAATAACATGTTTTTAATATGTTACAACACATGAGTGAAATAAGCAGTCAACGCCATGGCTGAGCATTTCTGACAGTCTCAAAGGCACATATTGAAACAGCCGGGGTTTCACACATAACAAAGCTAATGAACTAATCCCAGCAACTTGGTGTTTACTTGTCAGAGCTGGTGATGGAACAAGTCCATCATCTCCTGTCACTGAATGAGAGAATAAAGATCCACGTAATGTAAGCCAATGCATTATCCTCCAAAGTGACAGTTTGTTTGTGTTGTTTACCTCCAGCACAGAGAGCTGAGCAGCGTGACCACGAGGTGTAGTGCCAGGCAAAGCCACTCAGAGGATCCCTGTTGACTGGCGGGTTGAAACGATAGTGGATCCCTGGGTTCTCCTCCCTCACCAGCACCTATACACAAACATTTATTGCAAGATCCTCCTTTCAGAACACTCCTTTTTGGAAGATCTTTTGTGAGGTTTCTGGACCTCCCTTCTTACCATGACAAAGAGGGTGATATTTGTTGGCCCCAGAGCCTCGAGGCTTTCTGGTCCATCAGTGGGCCGTCTGTAGTGGAAGGTGGTGCCGGCGATATTGAATCTGCGCGGCGTGTCAATGGTCAGCTTACCATTGATAAAGTACTGGTCACCTTTACTCTTCAGCGCTGGGATGCAGAAGAGAGTGAGGAAGACAGTCAAGTAAAAGATCATGGTGATGTGCTACCAGCTCTGTGGGCTCCCACATTAGGTTTATATTTAACTACTTACATTAAAATTAAACTCAGCATCATCTTACCAAGGTAGTTGAGGGAGATGTTGAGCTCTTGTATGTGGATGAACACAGACCCTTTGGGAATTCTGACCACCTCTTCATAACCTGAGACACATAAACCCACACAAAGTCAAAAACTGAAAACAGAGTGAAGGAGGTTTATTCACTAAGGATCACGATGCATAAGTAGTGTTTAGCTCCGTGGGACACCAATGGACTAAGCAGAGGCTGTAGATTCCAGCTGCATTCCTGGGCAGCGGTCCTCGGCTGCTCTGCACGGCTCTTTGCTCGAGAACAAGAACTACGCCAAGAGCCGGCTTCTCCTCTCTTTTTCTCTCCATTCCTTCCATCTGCTTTGGTCTCTTGTCCCCTTTCTTTTATGCTCATCTCGTCTCACCCCCACCCCATGTCGCACTGCTTTCCTCAGCTCTCTGCTCTGCTGTGCAGCCAGCAGGCTAGCCACTGCAGCCCTGTAAATAACTTCAGCTCACCAAAGGAAGAAGGAATGAACAAAAGAAGAAATAAAATATATCCTGTGACCTCTTTGTAGAGCTCTGAAAAATGAGACTGACCCAGCTCTGGGTTTGTAGGCGTATATGATTACTTGAAAAGAGTCTGAAGTATTTAGACCTCAAAAGTGTGAGAACAGGCTTCTACTGTTAGTGACTTGTGTGGCAAACGAGCTGTAAAGCACCAGTCCCTGAAGTTTCAGAAATACTTCACCACCTATCAGAGCTATAGACAGATAAACAGATAAAGAGACTTGAAAGGACAATTAAACATGTACACTGAACTTTAAAAAACCCTGTTCTGGGATAGAAGGAGCTCCATCAGACATTCATCTCATTTTTCATAGTTTACAGTGCAGCTTTAATAGTTTTGTTTCATCCCACACCCACAAATTATGCCCCGTGAATAAAAATGTTATCAGTCAGATAGCAACATGTTGAAAATAGAGGTTTCGAGCGTATTCACGTGGCGTGCTGCATCAGCTTTACTGATGGTTGCTCCAATGCTTTTTGCACCAGCAGAATGAACTCATTTAAAGAAGCCCTGTGAAGTTTTCTATTCTTTAAAGGGATCTTATTCACTCGCCTTACAGTGAAACAGGAAGTCATAGATTTAGGTCACACACCATGCATACACGCAAGTGCAGCCTCATGTAAACAGTGACCCACACATAAAAAAACTGCTCCGCAGCGATACTGGAGGTCAAAAACTCCACAGGGAGTCTTGAAATCACTGAAGCAGAGAGGAAAAGAGAAGTACTGGCTGAAGGCTTCAGAAGTTTACAGAAATCAAAAGCTTGCTGTGGACATGACTGAGTGATTCTGCTAGTCATAAATCTGCCTGAGACCAGAATAGGCCTTCAGTCCTGTGCCTGGAGTTTGCGTTTGGCTGGAGATGAGAACACACTGTGCTGTAGTCGTGATCAAGTCAAGTGAGTTTAGACTTTAAGGACTTTTGTCATATTAGGAACTGTCTGTGAAAATCAACTGACTAGATCTACTGGTTCTTAGTTACTTAGTTATATTGCTAAAAAAAGCCTTTGGTGAATTACAGTGTATATGGCCAAAAATCTGTGGACTTTTGTCTGCATAGTTTGGCCCCTGATTTAAACCCCATCAAACACCTTTAGGATGAACTGGAGCACTGGCTGTGATCTAGGCCGAGTCATCGGGGCTTACTTAACTGGTGTGTCTTAATGCGAGCAGACTGCTGCAGCTGGTTCCAAAAACCTTCCCAGAAAATGTTACGGCAAAGGTTTTGAAATATGGTGTTCAAATACTACAATGCACGCTAGGACATGAGACTGTGGCAGCACTGTTATTAACCAGGTAGATCAGTTGGGCAGCTGGTTACTGCCCTGGCCCCTCCACCTGTACTGTCCTTTATCAAGACACTGAACCCCAAGTTGGTCCCAATGGCAGGCGAGCACCTTGTGTCACAGCTCTGCCACCACTTCAGCCTTACTAATGGATTTTTTTTTAAGGAAACAATAATGTCAGAAATTTTCCCGTTTAGTGGAGCCCTCAGCTGGGACTGACAGGCTGGCCTGGTCACTGTGGTCAGCTGCCTGCTCAGGGTGTGTCCCCTTTTAGGAACCCTGTGAGGGGGTGAGAGGCGTTGACAGTTGGGTGAGAAACTCTGGAGTTGGTGTTGTGGGGAGAAAGTAACCCAAAATAGATTCGTCGGCAGCAGGACCTCAAGCCACACTGGTCGGACCTGACCTAAACCTGTCTGCCACGTGTCCCTGGGTGGCCACTAGATAAATACATCAACATGTATCCAGTGTATGGTGTATGTATTGTATGATTATATTTGCATGTTTTGTTAAGTGCCAATTGTTTTTGAGGAGTCTTTCTAAAGATCCTGGGCTGGTATTCGATACAGATGGGACTTGTTTTTATACAGAACTTTCTTGTGCAATCTGTGTAATTTGTTTGGATTCCCTTTCACAGGCCAAAACAATGTCAAACAACCTTTATTTAGCAGCTGGTCTGTGCTCTGTCTTAATACTGCTACACCTTACAGCTGCAGTTGATGCTGCTGCACACTTTCACTATGATCACCCAATTAGTCAACATTAATGTTATATATGTATGCAGATGACACACAAGCATATCTTTATGAAAACCCACTTAATGCCCACACTGATGGATGGATAGACTTCTATGGCATTCATATAAGAAGTTAAAGGAATATCCAGGAATTTATTGACTTCATAAAACAGCAATTCCCTTTTGTTCCAGGTGGTAATTATAAAACTTCTTGATGTAGATAAGTGACTGTTAAGAATAAGAATCTGTAAAGCCAACTTTAAGTCTGGAGTGCATCAACTCTAACCTGATATGTGTAAGCACATCATTAATCTCTAAGCATTTATCAGAAAAACGCTGAGTACATCAGGTGCTGAAATAAAAGATTGTTCTGTGCCCACGATGTAGAGCTTAGTTACCTTTATCATATAAATAACTGTAACAGCATTCTGCTCTGAGCAGAGTTTGCATGAGAACGTCTGGGATATCCTAACTCACACTGCAAGGCAGCTTTCCAAGGTGCACTCACAATCCAGAGTATCAGAGTCCAAATGTGCACATTTTTGGGACAACAGATGAATTACGTTGCACAATTTCTCATGGCAAATACCTCATGTTAACTTAATCGAAATCTTGGAAAAATGTTCCAATGTTGAAAGCAAAAAAGTAAACCCCTTTCCCTCCTCTGCTAATGAAGTCAAGAAAGGTCAAAATCTTTATCTATATGTAGTGAGAATAATGTGGCAGCAGCTCACAAAAGAAAACTGCAAATTAACTGGTGAGTATTTTTACTTCTCTACCTCCTTCAGGCAGCGAGTCGTTGAAAACTCCCTCCACAGAGGTGCAGCTGCTCCCGTCACCACCGCAGATCCGGCAGCGGTCCTCACGTACGTCCGAGCCAAGTATACGATCACAACCTACGTGCTGCAGGAAGGGAGAAGCGAGTGAGCTGCAGGGTCACTCGGGGTCATGGGTGAAGGGGCACAGTCAGTAAGTCGAGAGGTGTCAGAGGCCGGCCTGAGGGATTACCTCCTAATGTTTTCCAGGCCACTTTTTCAAAACACAGAAATATCAGATGGTAACTCCAGATGTGTTCTTCTGATCCTGTGCAGACATAAAGCTCTTAGGTTGCTAAACTCATAGCTGTCGACATAAATAAATTTCATGATGAGCGTTGCAGGTGGTTTTACTCAAACTCTTTAACAGCGAACCAAACCTAAACAAAAGTGTAGCAAAAGAATAGCAACTGCTCTTGTTCTCATATACTCATATGGCAGCTGCTTACTGTAAAGCAGGATAATGAGGCTTAAGTTTATTATTACTTTAACACTGATTGGATCGCAGTTCAAAACTAAATGAGTCGAAACACTGATTCACCCCATGGTTGTCTGGTGGCTTTATAATGTGAGTAGTAATGTGAGTAGCAGCAAGTGTGAGGGTTTTTGTGTCTACATGCAGACAGGGTTTCCCCCCTGCCTCATTCAGAACAATAGCACGCTGCATACTGCAGCTCTATTTTCATTATTTTCGAGCTGAAACAGTGAGTCAGTAAATCAGTTAGTGATGTCCATGCCACAATAACTGGAACTAGCTTCTCAAAGGTTTGGATTTCATGTTTCTTCTTTGTAATATATTGCAGTAGAGACTAAAAAATAGTTTTTTTGTTTTGTTTTATGTTTTAAGAAATTAATGTAAATGTTTCCACAACAGTGTGCAAGTATGCATGCAAGCTGTGCGTGCATACTCGGGAGTTTGCAGTAGACTCTCTATTATGTATCTATTATGTAATTTTTAATGATGAAAAAAAAATGTAGCTATGAAAGTTGTTTGGAAGATGTTTTCAGGACGAACCTGTAGAGGCACAGGTGGACTGCTCAGTGTGAGCATGGTTCCAAAACTGTGGCTCTGTCCTGTTACTCTTTACTGACTCCTCCCCACAAATGTTTAGAGCCGAGCCCCAAATATTTCTGGTCCGCAATATTGTTGGTATTTTGATGGAACAAAGCTGAACTCAACTGAACTCAACTCAACACGAAACATCCAAGGGAGGGGGGAAATCCCAGTGCAAGACACAGTGAAGGATACCTTACTGGCGACCAAGTTCAATTTTACAAGGAGTTATTTGCAGTGTTTCAGGTTTTTAATGACATTTCTACATAGACTGGTCCATAAAGAAGACTGACGAGAGCATAAGAGCATCAAAATAATAATAATAATTCAAGCATGCAGGTTTAAGGTATCCCACATTATTACCACATTTATGTTAGTTTACAGTCACTGGAGTAACCTACTAAACTGGTTTACATTCTGGCATTGTTACATTGTTACTGACTTACACAAGTTAATAACTTTTTAGTCCTTCCTAGATTGATAAAATAGGAGGCTGAGGGTGCAGCTGGTTAGCAGGCCTAACAAGTGGATCAAACCATCTGCTGTGGGGTGATTGTATTTCCTTTGTATTAAGTTGTACTGACTCCCTGTGTTTTTCCCCCTTTTCATTTATAATGATTTCCTCTGCCAGTATATATGGTGAGTTTGCGTTCATTAAGGCAGGTTTGTTTTTTGAGTGAAGGTCTTGTTTTGTTAAGCAGTATTTTTGAGAAGAGTTCTGTTTAGTTGATCTCTTTTATTGTTCTGTATTTTTTATATCATTTTCAACATTTTTGGGAAAAATAAAACCTATTTTTTGATCATTACACCTGTGCCTATATGTCCTTTGACTCCTTGGCTCCTTACAGTGTCTTTTATAAACAGCGTGCACACACAGAGCTCTGCAACATCACAAATTCACACTTAGACAGTTTGCTTTTTTTCTTTGTTAACTTCTCCCTTAGGTGTCAGATCTGTTCCATAACACACTGAAATGTCCATCAAAATGCAGCAATTAATAGGCTAGCTCGAAAGTGTGTTAGAGTAATGTCTGAACCTTGCAGTACCCGCATTTATGCATGTATCACAGCGAATTCATTAACACGCGGAAGCATCAGGTGATATTTTTATGTGCTCTTCCTACAGGTCAGCTGTTAAGTACAGATTGCATGTTTACATGGTGGAGTAGTTTGTAATAATGCATTCCTCTACTTGAATGCTGCACTCCAACTAAGCCGTCAGACTTATCCAGACAATGGTTTATCCAGCCTTCAAGACCCCACACGCAGTCCCCAGCAGTTTCTAACATAAGAGTTCTTATATAAAAACATACTGATTCTCCTTCAGCTGCTCCTCATTGATCTGAACTACCCTGATGTTTCCTGAGAGAAAGCACATGCCTAAAACCTGTCCTTCCACCATATTATTTTGGTTCGTTGATTACTCTCACTCTCATTGGGGCTATTTGTTTTCGACCTGCTAATTTGCGCTGCTCTTGCTAGATTGTGTTGGTCATTACTGAAATGAACCGGCTGCGTCTTTGTTTATAAGTTAGCGCATTGTTAGTAGATCACCTGCAGAACCTTCCACTCCCATCTGTGCATTTTTGTAATTGAAACATCACGCTAACTTGCCCTGCTTAGTAAATCTGGCCCTAGATGTGTGTTTGACATATTGTGCAAGAAAATCAGTCCTGAAAATGACCAAACTCACTGCAAGACAATGTAAAATAATTGAAACTTCATGTAGATCTTATCTTAGGAATGTCTAGTCAAAACTGTGCCAACTTTAAAGCTTCAAATATCATCTGATCTACAGAGTCCTCTTCATATCTTAACTCAGGCAGATTAACCAGTGAGAGCACAGGTCACACCTGGATTTACCCGCTCTATTATTTTCATGAAATTACAGGTGTCTCTAATGTTTTCTACATTCTATATTTTCACCAGAGGGGACAAAAAAGGCTTTGGCAGATGTGCTTTTCGTTTGCAGCAGCATCTTGTCCTCAACATCTGTTCCTCTGCCCTTTTCCGCCTCCCACTTGCCCACCTTTCTTTGTTTCTCCCCTCTCTGATTGTTAGACTACAACTTTGCATCTAAAACCAGTGTGAAGTTGCAGATATGAGAAAGAGATTTCTCTTCAATTTAGGTGAAGTTTTGTGTGTGCAAAAAAACTTGTATATGGTGGGATGAAAGAGGAGTCACTGGATTGCAGACAGAAAAACTGCAAGAAAAAAGGAAAGGGGGGGGGGTAGGCGGGACAAAGTGAGAAAAGAGTAGAGAGGTGTAGAGAGAAAAAAGGAAAAGTGCAAGATAATAAGAGTGCAGTGAATGAAAGCCAGCCTGCAGCGCAGACAGACTAACAGCTGAGCTGGAGGGTCATTGAGTTCCTACAGAGCAGAGTACAGAGAAAAAGAGGGAAGGAGATGGAGAGAAAAGAGGGGGGTGTTGATAAACAAAGTCGTCTTTTTGGATGGAACTTCCTTCACTCCAGTCAAACCAATCTGAAACACTTTTATTAAAGAAGCTTTACAGGGGGTAAGAGGCAGCAAGGGGAAGCTGAAAAATAAAATCTTTTGGCACAAAACTGAACTACCACTATTAAACAACAAGCTGGATATCCTGATGATATTTTTCTTCTCTCTCCTCATATCTTTTGCAGAGCCTACACTAGAGTGGAAGTGGATCCAAAATAAACAGACTGGGATTCAATGGTATCCATGTAAGCTGCACTAGGGTTTCTTTTGTCTACATTCTTCAACAAATGGGCCAAAATCAATAGCAATCTGTTGCTTTGTTTCCCTTAATGAGCTTTATGCTCATTTATAGGTTAATCATTTTATTTAGGGGGTCTACTAGAAAAGGTTTACAAACTTTTAAGTTTAAAAAACACATTATTTTTCCCCCATGCTGTTCATTGCTGCAGCACATCTTATCACACACAGTTTGAGCTCCTCCTCTTTAAAGCAACCATTTAATAAAGCCCAGTCTATGCTGTCTGGTACCCTAACCCCAGAGTATAGGTGTAGCATAGAAATTAATGGTAATGTTATCCACCTTAAGCCTCAGTCAGACTGGTTGGCGACCCCCTGGCAAACTCTGTTCACTAAGAAAAAATGTGTATTCCCCAACTGGTGGACAAGTGGTTGCTGGCTGTCGCCATATGAAATCAGTCGCAAAGAGGGTGCTGCACCAAAAACCTCCTTCTGATTGCTATGGTCGCTACCAGATTGCCGCGGACACCCCGTAGTTTGCATGGAAGATGAAGACTTGCCTGCAAACACTCACCAAGTAACCACCGAGTGGTAGTGAAACTGGAAAAAGTAAAAGTTGCGCCTTTTGAAATGTGTTGGTTTCCGCAGTAAAGCACAACTTCTCCTTTGAAGGCAAACTATCTCCATTTACGGTTTGTGTCGCACTTTTTTCCAGTTGCACTACCGCTCAGTGGTTAGTTGGCGAGTGTTGCAAGACAAGTCTTCATGTTCGACGCAAATTATGGGTCATCACGGCAACGTGCTAGCAACCAAAGCAACAGCAAGGAGCTTTTTGGTGCAGCACTGTATACCTCTTTGCGACCAATTTCACCCAGCAACAGCAAGCAACCTCCAGCAACCACTCGCCAACTGGTGAGGGAATACACATTTTTTCCTAGCAAACGGTGATAACCGGGGGCGGAGGTCACTGACCAGTTTTTAGGCCTGTGTGAGTGGGGCCTTAGCAGCGCCAACACTTAGGATTCTTGTGGGAACATTGCAAACAAAAAAGTCAGATCACTGGGTCTTCTCTTTCTCAGATACCGTGAGTGCTTGAAGACTCTTGGCTTCCCTCTTGCAGACAGACAACAGAACATGTGGTTTGCCTTGCTTGTGGCTGAGACATTTTAGAGTTGTAGTTAGCAGAAAGGGCTCTAGCAAGTAAATAAAAATGGCAGATAGCCAGGATGCTGCTCCTTCTTTGTTTGTTGGCGTGTCAAAGCAGCCACTAGGTGAGCAAATATGTTACACGGTGACATGTCTGGACAGCTAACAAGGCATTTCATGGAGCTGAGGAGCAGTGCTTTCTATGGGAAAAAATATTTTCATTTGGGTTGGACTTTGTGACTTCATAGACCTTTACATGCACAAAATCCTACAGAAATAAAAACTGTAATAATGGTTCTTTAACCGCTTAGATTAAGAGAGCATCAGTAATGGGAAGACTGCTGCTAAAGTTAAGACTGCTGAGCAGTTGACTGTGAAGATTTTCAGCTTTTGATGTGTATACTACTCAATGGTGGCTATCCAGGCTCTTGAAAGTGATTATAAACAATATTATCTTAGATGAAAACAGTTTTATGTTGCGTCAGTTTAAATTGTCTCCTCACATCTAATGGCCTGTATTTCGGCTGAACACATGCAAAATTTTCATAACTCACCTTACACTCTCCATTTACACACACGTCCAGAGAGTCATCTCGGCACGGTGTGCCATCCACCACTGCGGGAGCACGCTCTGTGTAGAAGTTGTATCCTTCTGCGAGGCAGTTGAGAGAGCAGGACTTCACCCCACCTGGATACGCACACACACAGAGACACTCTATTACTGTGATGATGTTAGAGAACATTTTGAATTCTACAATAAATGCCCCAAACTGGGGCTTCTGACTGCAGAATCCTTTCAGGTTTGCAGACAGAAAAGGCAGTATGAGAGGGAAAAAAGAGTCTGTAGGGGAATGGGAATGTTTTCTTCTGTGCTTACAGCCAAAGTACAAGCAGCTGAATGTAATTACATCTCTGCTTTTGTGGATATGCACATACTGACACGAAACTTCTGAATACTACCTCAATGAATGCATATAAACATACAAGGAATACCTTGTACTTTTAAAAAAAAGACACTTACAGTACATGTTAGATTTGCAGAGTCTACTTCTTTCTGAGGGACCTCTTAAAGAATCTGAGCAGCTAATCCCCATTAGCTTACACAGCAATTAAATCAAAAAGCCAATCAGCTAATACAAGCAAATCTTCAGCGCTATGCCTGAACTAACACTGTTCTCCATGTGTACGGGAGAAATCTATAAAGTACTGACACAGTAAAATTAATTTTGGAGGCACCAAACAGAGCACTAACACTAATCTGTACCACACATACTCATTCACAATTAAGATGAATATCTTCTTTAGTGTTTCACAAACCTGTATCTGTACATTTAACTCTGAGGTCAAGAAAACACACCAACATACTTAAATACAAAGACGCACACACAGACACAAATACACATGCACACAGTATTGCTAAAGGTCTTCTCTTGCCAAACGGCATATACTGTATCCTTCATTAATCTGTGGAGTTTGCCAGCTGCTCCACTATTTGACTGACTGTTGACATCAGCCTGGCGTGTGTTTGTTTGTGCTGGCAGTGCTAAAGCAGGTACAGCACTGGGTTGGAGAGAGAGAAAGAAAGAGAGTTAGAGAGTTTGTGCTGGCAGGGCTTGCAGACAATAAAGCGGTCAGACCACGGAAAACTACAATTCCCATGGTGCCTAGCTTTGGCAGGGCAATCACAGCAATCACTGCAGCAGGGTGTGTGTGTATTATAACTTGCAGGGTTTGGTGTATGGACTATGAAGGTTGAATGTGAAGGCTGTTGGACCGAGAACAGTAATGTAGAGCAGCTTGACAAAATGCTTATATGAGAGACTCTTTTTAATGAACTGTCCTTGGCTGTCTGAGCTGAGAGAGAAAGACTGGCTCTGTTCTCTATGTCAAAAACAGGAGCAAGAGAGGGAGACTGCATAATGGTGAACTGAATACAGTGAGAGGAAGGGAGTCGTCCACAGAGAGGGGACATTGAAAATGAAAGAATAAGAAAGTGAAGCTGTCTCCGCTGAGTGCGATGTTATAAGGGAAAAGCTAAATGAGTATTTGAGGAGAGAAAAAGGGCTGGGCGGTGTGATCTAGCTTCAACACGGGGCAGAGACTATGGCAGTGTTCCTATTTTAACAGCTGCAAGGGATTTCCATTGTAAAATCAGCTGACTTGATGAAAGGAGCACTTGTTGCCTGAAGTTGGAATCGGATGGCCGACCATCTCTGTAAGCCATTATGTTACTGGAGGGCCAGATTAAAGGCAGTTATGTCGCTGAAACTATTTATCTTTCACGTCCAGGTTCAGCGTCTAGTGCTCATCAGGAGCGAGGAATTCCTGCAAGGCATTGTGGGATGCATGGCTCTCTGCAGCCAGCATCTGTGGGCCAGACAGGGAAGAGTCTGCAGCAGCAGCTTCAATTCACTTATTGCCCTCTCCACACACACACACACACACACACAGATACACGATTGTCTTTCTCCTGACTTCTGCTTGTCTCCTGTTATTATCTCCTGGCTAACTTCCTTCTAGCGTCACCTCACCTTTACTACATTCTTATTCTATGCTAATGCCACAATTCATCTTGCTCAAGATACAAACCGTAGTCCAACTGTCTAAACAAGCAGAACAACAGTGACATGTTAAATTATCTTAGGGTAATGGAAAACTATTCTTTAAGCCACATTTTAAGGTAAGGCATATCCATGTGGTGCTGATTTTAAGCAGTTTACAATCATTCAGCAGATATAGTATATTATCCATATGTTTTGGCTGACCCAGGAATCATTTCATTCCTGCGGCTCTACACAGGATAAGTGTGTACAGATTCTGAATGGATGGATATTTTAATGTAAAATCTGTGGTGTCAGATGCAAGTATTGGGGCAAAGAAGTAACAGAATTACCATGTAACCTTAACCTTTCATTTCACTGTGGATTTTATTTTTGTGGTAACTAGCTATTATTTATGTTAACAACGTACCTGCCATCGTCACGTTTCTAATATCTAATTAGATGTCAATCTCTCACCTAATATGAGCGTGCCAGAGACAGACTTAACAAATTTCACCTGAAAACTAATACTGACTTTAGTGCAGACCTGAATGGCTTGGTCTGACCACACCGTGGAGTGAGTGGCTTTTTGGGAAATGTCTACAAACTCACACTAAACTTAAGTTTACTCACTTACCTCCTCTGTAAGGCTTCCAGGTGTAAAATTTCCCCCGGAAAGGGATGCTATCAAAGTTGGAGCACTGAATCTCCCGAAAATCCCGAGATCCTGCAGGGCAGTCCTGTAACATACACATGTGCAGATATTTTTTCATTTATGCAATGAACACACAAAACACATTCAATCAAATTATATTCCTAATTTAGATTACATTGTTTTGACTAGTTGATGAGAGCAATGATGATGATGAAGAGTAGTAATACTCACATCTATATTACAGGATCTGAAGCGCTTTCTCTCCCCTAGACAATACTTTCCACCGATAGTTGGCCTGCAGTGAAACACAAATAAGATATGACGTCCATCACATCACACAGCAAAGGCTTCTAACCTTTCTGAAAATTTTTTTTTTTTTTTACTGGTTTATTGTTTATCACAGATCACCTCTGCGTTTCAGAAATAGAGCATGAGAGGAATGCTGCAGCCTTCCACTGTCAAATAGCTGTTAGTGCTAAACTTTCAACAAATTCAAACAGAGTGGAGCCAAAACAAATGTGCAAAATGATGCTTAAAATGATACAGGAGACTATTGTTGGCCTCAGATTTGGGTCAATCCATTCTCAGTTTAATCAATTCAAGATGAGGCATCTGGTGGCTGTGATTCAAAAGGCTAGTCATTTTGTGATCATTCAGACTCTGCTGCTGCCTGCAAGAACATCTTGGATTTAAATGGTAGGACTGATGTTTTCAGCGTGTTTGAGTTTGCAGGTTTTTATAATACCTGATGAAGAAGCAGCATTTAATGCTTCAGTTACTTCTGGCCTATCCCTTTTTGATTTATTACAACCAGTACTGGCACAAATACTGATCCACTACACACTAGTTCAAACCTCTATTATCAAGGCTTCCAGCTTCATTGTAGTGTGTGTTCTCCTGTTTGCACCCACTGTTGGACTGGGTGTGTCTATCCCGATGTGTGTGTTATGGATGCTGGATTGTAGGGACAGGAATATTAACGTATTTATGTTTAGGTTTCCCAAGCACTTTCTGAGACTCTCTGTCACAAAATCAATATCAAATTTCAGCTTTGGCCTGAGTTTTTTTTTTTTTTTTATGCACAAAAAATAACATTTGTTAAATTATGATTTCAACCAGGGATAGTTTACACAGTGTGGTACTATGAATACCGAATCAGAACTGTAATCTCTTCTTGGCAGCTAAATACAAGACAACCAGCTTGGTATTTTTACTGTTACATCAAACACCTAATCCACTCTGCTTTTCACAGGTGTATCTCATGTCCACATTTATGTCCTTAAAGGGGACCAGTTATGCTTCCTTATTACGTCCTTATTTTTTGTCACATGTATACTGTTACAATGGTGGATGCTCATATTAAACATGGCTGAAGTTCAAGCCTATGTAAAAGCGAAAGGCTTGGTCTCAGATCATTTTATCAACTGTCGGCTCTGCATGATGTCAGCAAGAGCAGATATCCCTAATATGATCTCGGGTGCACAGCTCTAGCTGTGAGCACAGAAGCTCCACCTACCTGCTATGCAAGCTTTCTGTTTATGAGCTTTCAGCCAATCAGAAGAAAGTTGGCTAAAAGGAATAGGGAGAGGAGGTACAAGGCTTGATTCAGACAGAGAATGAACTGAGATGCTGCACCAGAATAGGATAAATATGGATTATTCTGAACTGTGACTCATGTGTTGCTACTTTAGTTAATTTCAGTGACAAAAATATGGATCTGAAAATGAGCAGAATACATTCAATTCAATTCAATTCAATTTTATTTATATAGCGCCAAATCACAACAACAGTCGCCTCAAGGCGCTTTATATTTTAGGGTAAAGACCCTACATCCTCTTCAAGCCCCTTCAATTTTACTGTAAACACAATAATGACTTTCAGACAGCTAAGATCTGTACCTGGGGCTGTCACAGTGTCTGACAGAAGAGGAGACTCCACCTCCACATGTCCTGCTGCACTCCTCCCAGGGAGACCACAGACCCCAGCCTCCGTCCACGCCCTGTGGACGAGTTCCATACGCCACACACACCCTCTTGTAGCACCACTGCAGCACATACACCCCGATAAACTTAGACACAGTTGTACATACATGCACAGTAAGCATACTTGTTGTCATAAATGTACAACAACAATAACAGCAGGCCTCAGCGTATAAATCCTAATTTCTAAGAGAAAACAAAAGAACTACCATGTAGCTCACAACTCTAGGAACACTTGTTTTTCAAAACGATTTCTTTTTTCAAATAGTAATCTTACAAATATTTTCCTTGGAAAACATGTCATCCAAATAAAACAACAGCCAAGACGGATCAGCCTGATGACATGTGCTGTTTTTTTTGTTTTTTTTTAATTCTTGTAAAAAACAGGAGAAATATTCTCGTTCTCACTCGCAGCAATATCCGGCCTTTCCTTTGCTTGACTGCTTTCTCCATTATGCACCAACTTTTTTAAAAAAAAAAAAAAAAAGAGCATTATTTGAAGTGTTTACCCCTTTCTCTATGGTGTTGGTCTGGCAGATGGTTCCCTCTGCAGCGGGAATGCTGCTGGTGATGCAACGGTTGCTCTTACTCATGCACCAAAGTTCACTGCAGACTTCCTGTGTGTGTGTGTGTGTGTGAATGAAAGAAAAGTAAAAAAAATGAGACAGTGAGACAAGAGAGATAAAAGAAAAACAAAGAATAAAATGAGACAACCTGATGGTGTTTTTATGTGTGATCATTGTCGAGATGCAAGAGCAGAAGCGGTCTTGTTCACCTTCCTCTCGTCTCCTTCTAGAGCAATGCTTATAACACCTGGGGGTTATGTTTTATTGTGTACATATGCTCTGACCACATAGTATGAATAATAATGAGTCTATAAAGCAGTTTGCTGTTCCAGATGTCCACTCACTCTGAACCTGGCCCTGTAAAACTTGACCACGCAATAAAGAGGATGCTATTAAGTGGAGGTATTGCAAGATGTTTCACATCACAGATTTTAAGGAGGGAGCCAAAGGAACACAAATCAGGAGTGAGCAGTGCGATAATAACAACCTGAAAGAGAAACAAAGTCAGCCTGGGGCCATTTGAATGGACAGCAAAACTGACACCCAGTGAAAAAAAGTGAGGCTATTTTATAAACAACACCAGTTCCACAAGGATTATCTGATTATGAAGGCTGGCAAAGGAAGAGAACATAAAAAAGAGTGTTACGGTGGGCACCACATGTGGGATGTGAAGACATTTTGCTGTACAGATGGTCCCGGGTTTTTGTTCTTGGGTTTTGGATTCTTGTTTCTGATGCTTAGCTAAGTCTTAGTTTATGTGTGGTATTTTATTGTTGTGCTGTTTAAGATTTTGATTTCTGTGTTTGTTGAATTTCCAGATTTCCTGTTATGATTTCCTGTTCTAGTTGAATAGTCTTGGTTCTTATATTGCAAAGTCTTAGGTTACTCTGTTTACTTTATTTACACATTGTAGTGATGAGCTTTAGTTTCTGTGTTATCTTGTGTCCTGTCTATCTTTATTGTCATTGCTATTAATAATAGTTTCCCAAGTACTTTTTTAAATGTGTTTCTCTTGTTAAGTGTTACTGTTAGTATTCACATCTATGTTAGTATTCACATCTATGTTAGTCTCTTTGGGTTTTTTCCTGTTTTACTTTGAGGGTTTGTTTTCTTTCATGTCCTGTGTCAGTTTTCCTTCCTGTCTGTCTTCCCCTGATTCTCTGATTGTTTTCACCTGTTGTTAAGCGTGCTCACCTGTGTTCCTCTCCCCCCTGTTTCCCACCGGTAATCAGACTCTTGAGTATTTATAGTCTTGTCTTCCCTTTGTCCTTTGTCTCTGTTGCTTTGTGGTTTTTCCTGTGTTTCCCTCAGGTGCTGCCCAATTTATTCCTTTCATATTTTATGCCTTCTTTGTGGATTTTATTGGTTTCCCATGCTTTTGGACTTTTGATCCCCTTTGGACTTTGTGTTTCTTGGATTATTATTTGGCTGTTAAAGTTCACTTTTTGTCCTCTGCCTCCTGCAGTCCATATTTTGGGTCCTCTACATCTCCAAACTCCACGCATTTAACAGTGACAACAGAAATCTTCAAGATATTGTGGAAAATTAAAAAAAAATTGTTGTATATGTGTTATTTATGGCCAAATAAAACCAAGTCATTGCAAGCAAACACCTCCTTTCTGCGTCTATAAATAAAATACAATATACAGTCTCAAACTGACACTGAGAGCTTCTACTGCACTCAGATTTATCTAAAACAGCATAGATACTTGAGGCAGGTAAAAAAAAAAAAAAAAAGATTTTCTAACAGCACAGCAGGGAAGGGCAATAGTGAAGTCCCGCGTAACATTTTTTTGCACTTTTAGTCAAAAAACACATTCCTGCTTAACTATATTGTCCATAAATTTTTTTTTGTACTGTAACAAAATCTATATGAATACTGCAATTTCAAATGACAAATGTTGTAACAGTAAAGCAAAAGATGAATGAAATAAAGTTATGAAAATGTACTCACCGCATATTTACATTGCCGAGATCTGACGCCGTACTGAAACCGGCACTGTTCATCTGCATCGTAAGCCTGACCCGGCGCTGTGGTGGGGTACACAAACTCCTGCTTTGGGGGGACGTTGTTCAGACAGGACCCCATACCTGAGCTAAAGCGCACCAAAGAGAGGAGAGAACAAAGGAGTGAAATTAAAATAATCAGTGTCTGGCAACCTGTTTCTAAATCAGGTTTTATGAAAACATTAAACAGGCTACATTTAAGTACATGGAAGTAGATTTTCCTGCTGTTAAGCCCCATCTGTAACCTGGATGTTTCTTTGACCATCAGACATGTTACATCAATGTTCATGAGAATGTTTTTTTTTTTTTTCCTGAAACCTCTCATTAACAAATTATTTATGATATTGCAGATAATCTGACTCACTCCAGGAAACTGGTGATGTAATCCCGGCTGCAGGCGGACCAGATGAATGGGTTTGTCTTCATGGTGATGTGGTCAGCCATCAGCTTGGCAGTCTCCTGGCTGCGGGGCCCACAGGCGTTCCCCATACCGTCATGGTTCATCCCAAACCTAAAGCCCATGATGATACAGTGACAACACTTTGAGGCCATGTGGACGGGTAATAATCCCTGCAGCAGCGATGGGGACAGTGGAAAAAAGATCACTGTTGATAACCAAGAGGGATCTAAAGAACAGACATATGAAAGATTACAGTCCACACCTGTCAGAAACGTCCACCTTCCATCTATCAAAAAAACTCTGACCAGATGTTTCATTAGTATCATCTTAGGACAGTGGTCTTCAGGAGAATGTAGTGCCCTGGTGTTTTTGTATTGTGCATCAAATCTGGAACTGATTTACACCTCATAAAGGCACAGCTGTACAGCTTTAAAGGGGCTTAACGTCTTAACTCCCGTGTTATTGTGTTTGAATAACAACACAACAGCCAGTTCTTTAACAAACAGAAAAGTTTAACTCTGTATCACATGAGGTCAAGTTTAGAGCTGCAATTAGTCGATTCTGATTATCCATGATCTTCTCAGGAAATACAGTGGTGTGAAAAAGTGTTTGCCCCCTTCCTGATTTCTTTGTTTTTTGCATGTTTGTCACACTTACATGTTTCAGATCATCAAACAAATTTGAATATTAGACAAAGATAACACAAGTAAACACAAAATGCAGTTTTTAAATGATGATTTCATTTATTAAGGGAAAAAAGATATCCAAACCTCCCTGGTCCTGTGTGAAAAAGTAATTGCCCCCCTTGTTAAATCCTGAATTAACTGGGATTAACCACATTTTTTAGAAAGCTGAGTTCAATTTTACCGGCCACACCCAGGCCTGATTACTGCCAGACCTGTTGAATCAAGAAATCACTTAAACAGAACCTGTCTGACAAAGTGAAGTAGGCTAAAAGATCTCAAAAAGCAACACATCATGCCACGATCTAAACAAACAGCTGAGAAACAAAGTCATTGACATCGATCAGTCTGGAAAGGGTTACAAAGTCATTTCTAAGGTTTTGGGACTCCAGTGAACCACGGTGAGAGCCATTATCCACAAATGGAGAAAACTTGGAACAGTGGTAAACCTTCCCGGCCTACCAAAATTACTCCAAGAGCGCATCGACAACTCATCCAGGAGGTCACAAAAGAACCCAGATCAACATCTAAAGAACTGCAGGCCTCACTTGCCTCAGTTAAGGTCAGTGTTCATGATTCCACCATAAGAAAGAGACTAGGCAAA
>VUQI01029864.1:0-10449 GCA_015106735.1 Paratilapia polleni | reverse complement strand
GTGCTCAGGACCTTAGACTGGACTGAAGGTTCACCTTCCAACATGACAATGACCCTAAGCACACAGCGAAGACAACGCAGGAGTGGCTTAGGGACAACTCTGTGAATGTCCTAGAGTGGCCCAGCCAGAGCCCTGACTTGAACCCTGTCGAACATCTCTGGAGAGACCTGAAAATGGCTGTCCACCGACAGTCCCCATCCAACCTGACTGAGCTTGAGAGGATTTGCAAAGAAGAATGGCAGAAAATCCCCCAATTCAGGTGTGCAAAGCTTGTTGCATCATAATCAAAAAAACTCGAGGCTGTAATTGCTGCCAAAGGTATGATATTTTATTTTTTATGGGGTACTGAGTGTAGATTAATGAGAAAAAAAAAAGAATTTAAACAGTTGTAGCTTCAGGCTGCAACATAACAAAATTGAAAAAACTGAAGGGGGTCTGAATACTTTCTGAACCCACTGTATACACACACACACAGAGGAAAACACTGAGGGCTAACGAGGGAGGTGGAAACAGATGGGTACAACAGGTGAGACTAATCAGGGATAACGACATGAAGCAAGTAAAACTAAAGATAAAGTACAAGAGATAAAGGACTACCAAAATAATACAGGAAGTAACTAAATACAGAGACAAAGACTAACACACTAAAACATGACATAGAAGAACATAGGGGGAAAGCTAGGAAAAATAACATAAGTAACTATACAAAATAAACCCTAACCAGAATACAAATGGAAATAAACTGAAACTAAGAACTAAAGGCTCAAGATATAAAGAAGGAATATAAAAATCAAAAGTAACAATAACCAACTAGGAACCAAATAGAAAATCAAATAAAAAGACTAAAGTCAAAAAATTCAAATCTCTGGGTCAAAGCCCAGGACCATGACACACAGAAGCTCTAACCTAACTGTGGGCCTAAAATTTTGTTTAGCAAACAGTTAAAATTAAATAAATATTTAGTGGTATTATTAGAAGAATTTGTTATCTTGGCTGTTCTGTTGCCAAATAATGAATGAAGTATTAGTTATGAGTAATATCAATCCAGCCAAGCCACAGGGCTCCACTGCCTTGTTTATATAATTGACACTATTAAATGTCACAATCAAGCACTATGGAAGATAAGATTACACATAAATGACATCAGTTCACTGAGACGCACAATAACAATCGTAGGTCTGACATCAAGCTTTGGCAGCTTTCACAGATAATCGTACTCCTTTGGTAATGGAAAAGTCACGTAGCATATTTTCAGTCCTTAAATTTAGTGTTTTTTTATTAACAGATACTTGCTATGTAATATTTAAGAATACATTTTAACTAAAAAGTTAAAAGTTATAAATGTACGTCTTTTATCTTACTGAAGCTCATGTGTCTGACTGCCTTTGTTGTTCAAAGACTTCAGATGTGACTGTGCAGACTGCTAATGGAATGGGGGGATAGCTGTTGCTGTGGGCAGAGTATATCCCTTTAGGTGTAGAGGTGTTTAATTATGGGTTTTCACATAGTCTGGCTGTGTTTAGTGAGGCTCAACCTGTTCATCTGTTTGACAGTGAAAGAAGCCCGATAGTGCAGAGGAATGATGAGTTTGCAGGCCTCCTGCGGTTTCTCAGAATTAATTAGAGGCTTTTTGAGGATAAAAGGTCAGGATCAACAGGTTTGTAAGCTAAACAAAATTAACTTTTAGTGTGGTGTGCATTTGCGTGTTACACATTTCTCATGGTTGCACTGTAATTGCCTTTTTTTAGCATAGCTGTGGGAATAGACCCGCTGTGTTAACACATATTACATGAGTAAAAACACACAAGCAAACACACACCTCATACACTAAACCATTATTCATCCTGGAAACAAGGTTAAAAAAACACCAGGGGACCAGCAACAGGAGCCTTGAAAAAAAATCGTCCCGAAACAGTTCAGTTTTTGACAGCTAACCATTAAAAAAAACTGATTTAATGAGGAATGAGAGGTAGGTCTTTTCCCAAGGATCCCTGTATAAATCTTAGTGGAACAGGCCAGGAGATGGCCTCTGCATTTCACTGCTGTTTCATGAACATGTTTCATAGGGGATTTAAAAGGAGATTTTCACCCATAAATCATTCCCATGACTGTCAGAGGTCGCTGCTCATGTAAATGAAAGCAGATGATGAGGAAGTTTTCTCTCCTGCTTGATTAGAGCAACATTAGGAAATCAAACGCTCTGCATATTTATTACGCTCATTCTCGAGGTCAAGACACTGCAATCAGAAGTTTAATGTTTAAGCTTTGGTGGTTTATATGTAGACTGATTCATTTTGAATAGGTCTTGCCCTTCATACAGTGCACAGCTTAATGCCCTCAATAACCCAATTGTATGTGTAAAATGAGACACATTCCAATACGGGCTTACTGCATTACAACAATCTCAGTAACAGGATGTTCTGCAGTGGCATTTGCTTTGTCATTGATAAATCATGCGTCAGGTAGAAACAGCATTGTTTAATGAAATATTGTGGTATGGGAAAGGCACGGTCGTTGTGGTCACTCAATACCTTCTGCAAGTAATTTAACATGTGATTTATTGCCATGAACTTCTGAAGGGCCTACCTACGTGCCAAGCCTAAAGGTTGTCAGCTGTGTGATGGGAAAGCAGCTCCACTGACGTCACATCACACAGGGATCTTATAATCTCAGCTTTTCACTCACTCAGTCACACTCCTCTGTGTGTTGGTACAGACATGAGGGGAGCGAGAGAAAAGTGGTGCTTCTTGGCACCCCACCAGGACGGGATGTGGAGCAGAAGCTGTATCAGATAATACCTCCTGCTGAGAGTGCAGGCAGCCATTGGTCCATCTGTTCTCCCCTCTGAATCACTGTTCCCCAAATAGAAAGCTGCTGTCTCGCCACTTTATATATCTCAATTTTCCTCCTTACTCCCTGATAGAGGTGTTAAGTTTCGTGAACACATTCTCAGCACATGAAATCAGTTCAGCAAGAGCAACATGTGAAATATTTGGTGCTGCAAATGTAAAGTTGAAAGTTTTCATGTCTCTTACCGCTTTTGCTGGCACTCTCCTTCTCAAACCTGTGTTCCCCATCCTCTTCCAGGGTACCATCACAGCCTGCCATCATCCCCATACTCCACAGGTCCTGAGGGTCAGAGGCTGCCTCCATCTGGAACGTTATCATCAGAGTTCCTCAACCATGGTGTCCCTGTCAAGATTCTGCTCCTGGTGTGCAACGCTGCAGGTGCAGGCCAGCAGGCGGTTAGGTAATTACATCAATGGACTGTTCGCTGAACCTTCCTCTCACACAGCAATTGCTCTATAATAGCTTAGAAATCATACCTAGGCACAGCAGACCTGTCAAGCTTTGGGTGCGTGGGAGTGTGCCTGGGGACCCAGTAAGAGTAATACTCTGTATGTGAAGAGTTCGGAAGATCAGTTCCTGAAGTAGTTTATCACCTTAATGTCAGCTGCCAACTTTAGCATGTACTTGAACCTCAACTACATCTCTCAACTTAAACTTTTTTTGCCCCACAGTAAACATTTGTCTCCTTGCCAGGTAATACATAGGGCAGTCACATCCACTATAGTCTAAAAACACTTAAAATTCCATCTGCAGTAATTTGGTGGTATAGCAGCACAGTGATCCTTTGGTTAGCACTGGTGCCTCATAGCAAGAAGGTCCTGGGTTCAAATCCACTGGCTAGATGGGGCCTTTCTAAGTGGAGTTTGCATGTTCTCCCTGTGTCTGTGTGTCCTCCTCCCACAGTCCAAAGACATGCATGTTAGGTTAACTGGTGATTGTAAACTGTAAATTTGCTATAGGTGTGATTGGTTCTCTCTCTCTCTCTCTCTCTCTCTCTGTGTTAAAGGCCTATTACACCCTCGCGTATGTCCCCGCACACCAAAAGTGACGTCACATCCGCTGGCGCAAGCCGTGCTTTGGTGTTGTTTGGGCCGGTCGTGCACCTCTCAATTTTTGAAAACATGAGTGTACAATCATGTCGGTTTTTAACACCATTTCAGTGATATATTAGTGCAGAAGCTCAGGTTATACAGAGGAAGATGCTGCAACAGCTTGAAAAGATGAGACTTTCTGGAGAAAACTTTGATTTCTTCCCATTTCTTCTACTCCTATGCCAGCGCTGCTGAGGAGATTTTGTCTGAGTGGTGACACCTCTCATTTGGGAGAATACTGCAGTGAGTGCCCACATCCTCAGCACTGGTATAAATGGTGACGGGGTTGAGGTGAAGTCAGCGTTTGCGAGCGACACAACCAATCCAGCACCCATAATGGGACCTTTAGCTCTGCAAAACACTGGCAACCTGTCCAGGGTGTACCCCACCTCTCTATGATAGTTGGGATAGCCCCACCCCGCAACCCTGAATTGTATTAGCAGAAGAAGATGGATGGATGGATGGATGGATGGATGGATATAGCACTTTCTGGGACTAACAGTAAGACCCTAGAAAAGAAGCTGGCATCAAAGACAGCAAAGATGACACTGACTAAGTCACAAACAGAAGGATGAAAGGAGGAACTGAGATGGAGGTGGGTTACAACGCAGCTTGCAGATGCAGGCTAAGCAACTGTCACAGATGTACCCACTGAATGTGTAGAAGGGTGTCAGGTGAGCAATCAGCTGATGTGGGCTGTATTGAGATCACTTCATCAGTGTCCTTTCATCAAGTAGTGGACAACCTAATTTTTTTAGGTTATTCTGTAAGTTAAACATCCATCCGTCTTATCCAAGAATTCTAAGCTCGTGGAAGTGCCTTACATTGCCAGTGTCTTCAGTTCATCCCTTTTATATAAAATAGGCATACACTTTGGAATTGAAGAAAATTGAAACAGAAATAAAAGCACTATGTTTCCCTTCTTAGTTTTATATATATTTTTCTATATATTTATAAATAATGAATGTAGCCAGGGTGTGCATATTTAAAACCCTTTTACACTTTTGTCCTTTAAAACTAATCAACTTCAATGAACTCGTGTTTTATACATAGCCTTCCTCTGGGGAACCACTTCAAGGTCAGGTTATCTCCCTGTTACAGAAAAGGCTCACATTTCACTCTGTGATGTGACTCGGTGAGATTAGTTTCAAATCAAACAGCTGAGGACTCTGACATCTGGCACAATATACAGAGATCCATCAGGCACCCTGACGGAGTCCAGAGAGATCAATATAGGTGAGCTTGCCAACACGGCTATGAGAAAGTCCGATCCCATCTATAAGGGTCGGTCTCTTAGTTTCTCCTTCAAACGCCTCTCTGTCATTGCTCAAACCACCCACCTATCTCGTTCTCATCAGATGACAGCTGGAGGACTGTGCTGTGCCAAGAAAATGACATTGGAGTCACATACTTTTACTTCTGCATAGACTGTCACCACGGCGACATTTCTGAAAGCCAGTGTGAAAACTCTAAACTGTGAAGGTATATTATAATGCGTGGAAATCCAAATGTGTTACTTCTCTTAGCAATTTGGTTCTTTTGCATTTTACTTGTTATACCTTGATGCTGATTCTCACACCTGTGGACACAGGTGAAAAAGATATACCTACCACTGCATACTTAGAAGAAGGTAATAGATATTCCTGCATGACACCTAGCATTTCTTTTATTAAATTTCCAAGACACTGTGGGGAGAAAAAATAATAAACTGAGAGGTAAGGCTATTTGTCACAAACCCTACAGAAACAGAACTGAACTTCTCATCACTTCTGATAAGAGGCAGAGACCAAAGAGCAGTTTTCAGTGAAAGAGTCCACGTTGTCCTGGCCCAAAGACACTGCATCAGGAGAGGAGCATGACCAGTAGCATGCTTGTTGTGCATCATGGCATAGTGCACCAGCATACAGTGTGCTGGCAGCACCAGCATAATCTTAAGTTACTAACCAATGCCTGTTTGTCAGATCTGCCTCCTTGTGACTTTGCCCTCTTACCCAAAATAAAATTCAAGCTGAAGGGTCAACACACTGAAGGGGATCCAACACACATCACTCAGGCACACGTTCAAGGAGGACAGAATGGGAGTTCTGCAAAGCCATCTAAAATTAGCCGGTGTTCTGGATATGGTGCAGTGCTGCCTAAGTACATTACCTCTAATGGGTAAATTTGGATAAATTTGAATGAGGCAATTTTTTAGATTTTTTAGGGTGGAGTTGAGGAACTTTGTGGATTATTTTAAGAAATCCATTCATCTATCCATTTTCTTAACTGCTCATCCAATTTAGGGTTGCAGGAGGGCTGGAGCCTATCCCAGCTGTCACTGAGGGAGATATTTTAAGAAATCCAAAGAAAACATTTTGGACTGGTTTCTGCTGTTTTGGTTCAGTATCTGTAAGAATGTGTATTTGAATTTCATTCTTTGAAAAAACAGTGCCTTTAAACATGCAGCAGAGCTTACTTTTCATTCATTGCCCTTCCATTGTGTATCTCTTTTTTTTTTTGTCTCTTTATGGACGTGCATGCTAATAAATCTAATACATGCAATAGAGGATTGCCTTCAGTTAGATGAGTATTATAATGTGTCATGTGATCTATCACTGCACAGGGATGACTTTCACTCTTCTCATCAGCCATTTCCACTTCTTATCTCCCTTCTATAGATATGCTGTAATGAAAATTCTGCTCTAAAACGGATAACGATAATAAACAATTATTTACATTACAATAGGATAAGGACATGTGCAAGGCAGTCAAGGCTAATTTGGGATGGTTGAGTGGTGGTGTTGTCATTTTAAATTTATCATCTTTTAGCCCCTGTGACACTAATTTCCTCTGTGCTGGTTTTAGGTTTGGGCCTCCATTCCTAATGAGGGAGGACCGGTCTATTTCCTGGGACCAGCTGCAGCAGAGCATCCTCAGCAAGCTTTATTACCTGATGATCAACGGAGCTCCGGCACAGGTACTACACGGATAAAAATTTATTGAAGGAAATTTTGTTCCTTCCTTGTTGGGAAATATCAGTGCCAGGAGCTGGTAGGGATTCGCAGATGATTCACAGAGAATTTCTAGCACAGCAGATGCTTGAACTCATGTCCTCTGGTTAAACCCATTCTGCCAACTGCCAGTGATCTGTTCACTCCAGTCAAGGGACAAAAACTAATATTAGACAACTCGTGGCATCTGCTAGTTCAAGCGATGGGATGCACACAGCAAGGTGCCATAAGGACTAAAGTATGGTAGCTTTTAGCCTTTAATCCAGTGTGGATATCTACTGTAAATTCAATGTGAGCTATTTTTATTCACTGCAGCTACAATCAGAAAAACCCTACACTAAAATTACAGTACAGCCCTGTGCAATAATTATAATAATGATACAGAAAAGATAAAGTGCCCCACAATACAATATCCATGATGCTTTTAAAGCTCATATTTAATAGCAGTGTGTGTAGGCGGGTGTGTTTTAAGCACCAGCTACAGTTCCTGCAGAGCCGGCTGGCGCACCTGTTCCAGACCAGGTTTATTGGCTCGAGACAGAGCGAAGAGTGCCCACACAATGACACTGTGTTTTACAGGCGGGAGATCTCAGAGCTCAAAGCCAGAGGCAGAGACGAGCTGGTGTCCTTTCACTGCACTCACTGGCACACCAAAGCAGAGTCAGGTGTACTGGTCTGAGGGAGGTCATAGCGCCCTGACGGGACACACGAACATAGCTGTTCTCTCATCCCAGACATTTGTTTCCTGTTGTTATGTGACGTTAAATTGACAGATTGCTTCCCCTGTCTCAGAGCCCTGTTTAAAAGTTTCAGTGCCTATGTGTGATGGTCATGTTTGAACAGGAAACATTACTTTTTTCCACTTTTCCATTACAGTGTAGTAGTATTGTTTGCTCGCCGTATTTACTGTTGCTGTGCAATCTCAATAACCCTGTGCCAGCTTTTGTGCTATTATACGAAGTAAATATTGAGCTTTCTTAGGAGATCACATCACAGTGATTTAACAGACTTTAGTCTTGGGTTATTAAAAATTTGCTCCTCTGTAATGCAACATTCTTTACTGATGCACACAGTGAAGATATATTAATAATGTTAATGGGAAATTTGTTGGGTCAAAAATTTCTGACATGCATGTCTAAAAAAGAAGCATGGTGGACTTGTTTACCTTGTATCCAAATCTCTGGACTTCTGGGGTCAGATTTGCTAAATGGGTCAAATTAGCGTGAAGCCACAATCACAAAAATGCACCAATGTGAGTGGAAAGGGTGGGTGATCCACTACCAGCAATTCCAATAATGACCAGCATTCTACAAAGAGCAGCATAAATTAGCAGACCCGATGGAGGGAGTATGAAGGAATACAGTGTAAGCGCAGCGTGGCATTTTAGATCATTGAGAGGCAGCCGAAGAAGAAACAATATGTTCTTGATATGAAGGCGAACTCTTTCGGTAGAAATTGCTGCAGATTGTGTCAGGTCCTGCAGGTTAAGATAGCTGTTCTCTGAATAAATCTGACTGCTCAGGTTGATTGCAGGGTTGAACCAGAGAAGGGCTGCATTGTTCCAAGCTATATGGGGGTGGCTGTGGCTCAGGAGGTAGAGCGAGTTGTCCACTAATCGGAAGGTCAGTGGTTCGATCCCTAGCTCCCCTAGTCTGCATGCAGAAGTATCCTTGGGCAAGATACTGAACCCCACGTTGCCCCCGATGCATTCATTGGAGTGTGTGTGTGTGTAAATGTTAGTAAGCACTTAAGTATAGATAAAAGTGCTGTATGGATGTATGTGAGACTGGGTGAATGTGGCCTGTAGTGTAAAGCGCTTTGAGTACACAGAAACTGAGTAGAAAAGCACTATATAAGTACCAGTCCATTTATTTATTTACATTTTGATGTTGTGAGCCACAACCAAGAACTAAATTACATTTAAGTCCATGGAGGCACAAGTCATACAAAATTCAATTAAATATTTTTGGATAATTATATCAGCTTATTTTGAATTTGATGCCAGCAAAACATTTTGTCTACACTCTCCTGTAGTTTGTCTTTTGTCCTGGTTGATGGTCGTTGTCTGCTTATATTCCTCTGTTCTATACACAAGGGACAAGGCTGCAAACCAATACAGACCTCAGACAGCACTGACTTAAACACAGACATGATTTATTTTTTAAATACATTGATGCTACATCCTCTGGGCTGGATACTGTACAGAGGGGGGATTAGTGTGGGAGACATTTGTTGCTGGCATCAAATTCAAAGGTAGTAAATAAAAAAAAAAAAGAAGTAAAATATCTCTGTTTCAACACTTGATGTGTGATCTTTGTACTATTTTCAGTTTAAAATTTGTTTAAATGATTTGCAAATCAATGGATTGTGTTTTTATTTATTTACAAAGTATCCCACTTTCTGGGAAAAGTTGGTCAATGTGGTAACTGCACTGTGAGATACCACAGAGAATGTCTTATTTTGTTATTTCGACCATCCAACCTTTTTTAATAACACATTTTTTGTTAGAGACTTGGCACAAGGGTTATAGACATAAATCAGAGTTTCTGTGGCAGCTTAGACAGCGAAATGGACAAAGTAACAAACTCGGGATAAAAAAAAACGGCTTGGTTGTTTCAGCACAAAACATTCAGGTTTAAACCTGACTATAAGAAGACAAAAAGGATCCTAATGAATGTATCAACTTGTTTGGCTCACACCGCTTCACGTATGTTGGAAGTGAACCTGTCCAGTAATACCACAATTCAGTTCTTTATATATCTATATATTTAACTATATTTCTATATATTTCTACAGATATAGAGCTCTCTCCCTCTCTCTTTACAGATAGATATATGTATACATACACACACACACACACACAAACATACAACAGTCACCTGAGGGCATTTCATTTTCAAAAGGTAATATAGTTTTGTAGAGACAACTCCTTCTTTTGCACAAAAACGTAACAATAGTAAGGAGAAACATTTAGATACGTCTGTAAGACTAGGGCGGACCCCTGGTGCAACTAGTTTAACATGCATACCAGAGGGAATGATTCAGAAACACTGAGGTGTGACTGCTAAAAGGTTAGAGAGCTTTCAGTGTATGCCATTTAATGTGCTGCAATAATACATGTAATATTTTTTCTGTTCAGGTTGAAAAACAATCCACTGAATACACACCTGCCACCTGTGGAAATCAGGGTATACCATCCATACCCTGTGCCTGACAACAAAGCCATGGCAAATCAATATAAACCTTCTGTAACCCATAAAAAGCAAGTATTTTATAACATCTTAGTTTGGATATTAACTGCAACTGTCTCTAAATAATTCTGTGTTCAAGTATAGTGCATATATAGTTAGGTCCATAGGTGTTTGGACAGTGATATAGTTTTTGTAGTTTTGCCTCTGTTTGATTAAAATCCACTGGTGTTGGTGTACAATCAAGATGTGATTGAAGTGCAGACTTTCAGCTTTAATTCGAGGGGTTTAACAAAACTGTTGCATGAGGTGATCACCTGAACCAAATCT
>VUQI01029862.1:0-12678 GCA_015106735.1 Paratilapia polleni | reverse complement strand
CTATGGAACCAGCTCCCAGTTTGGATTCGGGAGACAGACACCCTCTCTACTTTTAAGATTAGGCTTAAAACTTTCCTTTTTGATAGAGTTTATAGTTAGGGCTGGATCAGGTGACCCTGAACCATCCCTTAGTTATGCTGCAATAGGCTTAGGCTGCTGGGAGCTTCCCATGATGCACTGAGCACTTCCTCTTCCTCACTTTCTTTCACTCTCCATGTGTTTATACACCATTTGCATTTAATCATTAGTTATTATTAACCCTGTCTCTCTCCCATAGTGGGTCTTTTTATTCCTGTCTCCCTCTGCTCTCTTCTGTTTCTCCTCACCCTCAACCGGTCACAGCAGATGGCTGCCCCTCCCTGAGCCTGGTTCTGCCGGAGGTTTCTTCCTGTTAAAAGGGAGTTTTTCCTTCCCACTGTTGCCAAGTGCTTGCTCATAGAGGGTCGTCTGATTGTTGGGGTTTCCTGTCTAATATTGTAGGGTCTTTACCCTAAAATATAAAGCGCCTTGAGGCGACTGTTGTGATTTGGCACTATATAAATAAAATTGAATTGAATTGAATCATTAGATTGTTAATACAAATTACAAGCATCTAAGCAGCATGTTACTGTTGAAGTTAATGGTGGTATAGCTAGTTTGAACTACTTTGAAAACAGTTTAATATGCATTTACACCAGATAAATGGTGAAATATTATGGTGAAATACTGGATCATCCGCACTTAATGAAATTAAACAATGTGAAAAGTTTAGAGGGAGAACCATCTAGACTTACCACTAAGACATGAAAAGCCAAATAGATTGGAAACCACTGTTTTGATCTTTAACAATCCACTGGATTTGAAAAACATATTATATTATCCATTGTGTAAAAAAAAAAACCTGTCTTTCCCCTTGAAATGTAGTGGACTGGAAGTACAAAGTAGCATAAATTGGAAATACTCGAGCAGTAAGTTAAGTTGTACTTAGTAGAGTGCTTGCATTAAATGTACTTAGTCACTTCCCAACACTAGCTGGAGTAACAAAAGCACACTGGTCTTTTTTCTTTTACTGTCTAGACCTTGGTGTGTTATGTTATTTAGAAAATCCTTTTATATCAATCACTCAAAAACATTTCAATTAATTGAACCCAGTGTGTTCATTTTAATTGATGATTGACTATTTTCCAAAAATAAAAGCATTAAAAAGCTGGCTGTGACCTGACACTCACACTATAATATGGAAAACAAAGTTAATCTTAGCAAATCCAGGTTATCACTCCCTGCAAGGTGGCCTCATTCAAGCCCTACTTCCTCTCCACACAAAGCTATTTAAACATCATGAAAGCAGTACCAGATGTGGAACAGTGTGTTTCATCGTCACTGTATGCAGAACCTTGTATCCTGATTTCTCCTGGAAGCCTGACAGTGTAAGGCAGGGCCTGATCAAACATATGTATTTCTCCTTGCCCACTCCCAGGAGTGGTTTAGGAAGTAGCTGACCCCATCTGCTGACTCAACATTTCTCAGGCCTCTCTATTTACAGTACAGCCATGTTCAGGAATGAAAAAAAAAAAATCTTTTTGATAAATACTGCTGTTCAATTCACATCAGGTTTGCTTGATATTGTAATAATTCTTGTTTATAGAAAAAGTTTCCTTGAAATCAAATATTCCAGTTATTAATTTGTAACTATTGCCTACTGCAGATACAAAGAGCGCAATGTAACACCTTTATATTGTAATTTTTATATCAATTATTATATCATTTTTACATTTTTACATTTTATATCAAACTCTTTTTTTAAAATGGATTTTTGCAGGCTGGGTTATTATGGACCATGGATATCTGCTTCAAAGGTGCGTGTGTGTTGAGGATGTTATCGGTTGTTATCATGTCGGGACCTTAAGTGGGAAGAAGACGGGTGTTATCTTAACACTTCTGTTTGACATTCATTTTACTTTTCTTTTGGATATTTGTTTAGTTCAGTTTAGGCACCAAAAACTGTTGGGAAAAGAGGGAAAGATTCTGATTTATTTTAAATTTGTCTTGATGAAACCTTTTTCACACATAGGTGAAGCAAAACGTGACACTGACGAGGTGATCTGTAGTGGAACGGTGCATCTACGCATACTTTAGTGGGACAGTGGGTTGGACAACACTAGAAGGCATTTTACATGATTTTATAGACATGAAGCTGGTCCCTGTGAACCAGCACTGCCATGATTTAGCTATGTGGATTTTACTACATTTTCTGTGTGAGAACATGCATATGGTTGAGTTAGTTTCCATATCATTTGCCTTAAAGTTAGTAAGAACATCAATCTAAGATCTAAAACCCTAATAGGACACAGAGCTAAAAGATGATAAAACTGGTATTTTCCTTTAAATATATTGCTTGAGTTGTAAATGGTTATCATTTAAAGATGTGACATAAACGTGACAGGTTGTCCTCCTTCTGAGTACTTTGATACACGATGGCTTGCTGTTGCTCACTGGGCTGTGGCATCATTCGCCGACTGCCACCAGAGAGAAATTGGACAGGCCTGGTGATATGGTGTGTGTGTCCGCTTGAGTATGAGAGAGTAATGGCATGTTTTCTTACACCAGCTGGAAATGCGATAGGGTCACTGAGTGTGACTGCGTGGATGCGTGTTTGAAGAATGCTGCAGCATCAAAAATGTGTAAAGAAATCTTTACATGCAAGTAAAAGAAGAAGAATTCTGAACCTCTCCTTAGTGCATGACATTTGACCCCTGCAAACAACACAGAAATCCCATGCATCAGTCTTAAGTAAAGAAAAAAAGGGAAAAAAAAAACAAAACAAAAACAAAAAACAGAAGATTACCTGCAGGCCCCTGCGTCTCAAAATACTCGAGTCATCCATGATAATGTGAGCTTAGGTATCTTTTGCCTTTTGGTTTTTCTTTCCAAAGTGACAAAGTTCAGGCACTTTCTAGTAAGTCTGTCCACATGAAAGAGCTTACATCAGAGCCTCTTCCCTTCTCCTTTATTATCCATCAACTGCCAGAAACTAAAAAAGTTATCCTTTAATCATGAGACTGTCCTCTTCTTAAAACGTCATCTGTTTTCATTTTCCAGGTCAATAAGAAGCTTTATGAGTCCTGTTTTTTCTCTGATACTTCTTCAAATAAGTCTCATGCTGAACAGACTTGTTTTAGGTCCCTGAAGAACATTCCTGTACAGATGTGCCGTAAAATGATTTGAGAATCAGTGTCAAATAGGTGTGACTTTCTCAGTAAGGTGCACACAAAAAAAAAAAAAAATCCAAGGCTTCAGGGCTGTTTTCCTAAAATGTAGAGAGAAAATAAAAGCACAGAAAAGTGATCTAATGTTGATCCCTCCTCTGTTGATCTCTTGTGTTTATTCAAGCTTGTTGTAGAGAACGGTGGAAAATCATCCTCTGTGTCTCTACTGCTCCTCCATTCATTCATTCAACATTGGACACACCCCTCAATCCCCCAGAGTGTACAGTCCGGCACTCAGCTCTTCTTTTCTGTTTTCTGACTGTTCTCTTGTTCTATCTTCCTCAGTTTGCCTCCCACCCTTAAGGCACTAGTCCAGAGGAAACTCTGCTCCTTCCATTATTCATGTGCAGCTTGCAATAGAAATTAATGACGACGATGGGGCCTCAGGGGTTGGATAGAGGGAGGGAAAAAGAGGCTGAAGGGAGGCAAAACATAAATGGGAAGGCACCAGCTTGCTTGCCTCTGGCTTAATTAGAGCTGAGCTATATCAAGGTCCTGAAATCACTGCAAAAACACAAGCAGGCAGCCAGCTTTCAGGAGTTTCTTTCTACAGAGGGGTCAGTCAGGACTGGCAAACGCAATGTGCTCGACTTGGTAAGTAAAGCTGAGTCCAGAGTTTAAAGAAAAGCCAGCTTTTTCTCAATCACTTTTATGGCTTGGGATTAGAAAAGACAGAGACACTTAAAGCTGCTGGACTCACCGGACGACACAGAGTGTAGACTGAAAACAACAGGGTGTTTGTTTGCTAGCAGGGGTCTACTGAGCGAGGAAGCACCTCGCATCCATCTCCATGCCAACCAGCAGGGCCAGATTCCATCTGGTTAAAGCCAGAGGGGCTCAAGGACACACACACACACACACACTCGTCCACAAGCCCACAACTGTCGACCTCACATGCAACCCTATCACACACGCTAGTCATCTCTTCATCTCCGCCGTCCTCTCCTGCACCTTCTCCTGCATCTTTCAGTCTTCAGTGTTACTCCAAAAGGCTGTGGGGAGGAGGCGATCCAGAACAGCTGAGAGTAATAACACAAGAGGAGGCGTGAGGCAGGAAGGATGAGTGTTCTTTTTTCTCTGACAGAAGAACCAATGTGGATTCTAAGAGGATCCCTTCCTTCCTCTTCTCCTGTCTCCTGCTCTTCAAATCTCTGCGTCTCCTCTGTTGTTGCCTTTCTTTGCTCTCTCTGATCTGTCAGTATGCTCACATGCCCCGGCTCCTCCCTCTGTTCTTTCACCACAAGCTCACCCTCTCTCTCCCTCTCTCCGCGGAGGCGGCCAATCAGGCGCAAGCAGGAGACAGACACTTTGCTTGCGATGAATGGAGGGAGGACAAGCGCTCCGCCTCCCCCTCCCCCTCCCTATACTCCCCTGCACTGTGTCCCCCTCACCACAACCTCGCCTGGCTCTAACCAAAACAAGACACTGTGCTTGCAGCACGCGTGCACACAAACAAAAACACACAGAACCATACACACACACACACACAAACAGAGCAACGTGTGCTTCGTGTTTTTTTTATTGCATACAGATGAATTAATTATGAGTGCACTGATCAGAGGTTTTGGATGATTACTTATTGAGCACAGCTCTCTTTTTACTCAACATTCTCTCTGATGGTCAAAAGTATGTGGTCATACAAACATGTATCCGATTGAGTCAATATGTGGTTCTAAAGCCATGGGTATTAAAGGCGTTGCTAATACAACCAACACTTTTCTGGTCTTGCTCAGTGGACCAAAAACATATCACACTATTTTTACTGTCAATATTATTTTTGCATAAGGGGGCCTTTATATAGGTTTACAATGGCCTATTTTTTCTGTCACTTTAATGTTAAAAATAAACTAAAAAATAAGACCATACAACCAAAACAGTAAATAATGTACTCTACTCTACTAGCCTCTCTTAACAACAAAATCTAATATTTGGCACAGAGCCTTAACAGGCTGCCTGTTTTGCTTTTAGGTCAATGTAATGCCACTTTTTTCTTGCCACAGTATTTCAACAAAGTCAGCATGTGGCTCGTTAGCGTTAATGTTGTATGTAATATATCGTAATGTAACAGTAGTGTTGTGAAATGTGGCTACAGTAGTTCTAACAAAAATCAGCAAGTCACCACCTTGGTCCTATAAAACTGACATACATTTATGATTTTTGGATATACAGTATTTCACAGACTAACTGTTCATCAAAAATTGGATTGATTCATTAATCACAAGAGTAACTGTTACTTGCTAAGCTCTGAAAATGCTTACTTTTTCTGGAAATACCTTGGTTTCATGGTTCTAGTCAGTTTAACCTTCCTGTCTAATAAAGACAGGATGACAGAGATTATGAAAACCCGCCTATGTACAGTGAAACCAGGACACTATTTTTAACTGGTGATCCTCCTCCACAATAAACAAATGGAGAGACGCAGAGGGGCAGAGAAGAGGAAAAAAGTGAGAATGAGGACAAAAACTGTAGAGCTGTAGAGAAGGCAGAATGTCTGGTGTCCTCCTACGCTCCACAGAGAGCAATGTACTGATGACTCACAAAGACATGAGAGAATGGTAATGAGGACGAATGGATGGATTGAATAACTAAAAAAAAAAAACTAGGTCTATAATGGATGCAGGAGAGAGGGTATGTCTGTTAGTGCATGTACACATATACTCTATATAGCACAAACATAACACACTAACTGTGGACAGATCGGTCAATTCAGACACTGTCTGCTATGTTTGTAGGGAGAAATCAGACCCTGAGTAATGCTGGTGAAACAGAGCCCCCCCCAGCCCTGTTTGGGCCCCAGCCTCTGGTCAGAGCCTGAGTGTTAATGAGTGCAAAGGCCAGAGGGGCCACACAGAGGAATGTTCACACAGCCACAATGAGACTGACAGACACCAGCCCACTGACTGACTGCTTGTGTAGTGGACTGAATGCAGTTTGACTGGCTGCTCCTAAAATTCAAACACTTATAGAGACTAACTAGCTGGTGTGACTAACTAGCTGGTGTACTGACACTGAAAAACCTGTTTCAAGCACTGTTTGTTACAGTGTGATTTGCCTAATGTGCAAAAGCCTCCTGGACACTTTGTATTCATATTTATGAAAATTCAGAGAGTTAAACCAATATCATGAAAAGGTAGTGTCTTCGTCCATTTGTCTGCGGGCAGGGCATTTAACATGCCAGTCTTAAAAAAGAAAGAAAAGAAAAAAGAAACCCCCAAAAACATATTTTTAAGGTTCTATAATTTTGTAAACTAGCTGGCTAATGTATTTTTTACTCACTCTCAAGTTACTCACGTAGGAGGAAATAGGGCATTTGTCAGAGACTACTTTGAGCAGAGGACTAATACACATTTAGTTCCCCTTGTGAGCATTTCAGGCAGAAGGACTGTGTACAGCATGTGGGATTGAGTCGAAATAAACTAAAGGGTCTGTGTTCATAGCAATGAACCAACAGTGCACCTTACTGATGTGCACACTGTCTTTTTCTTGGGATCTTGGTCAACCTCCAAAACTTGCCAGAGCTGTGTGCCTGAGTTGACCATATTAGGGATATACCCCTCTCTATGACATCATACAGAGCCAAGAGTAGAAAGAAAAAACTGTCTGAAACTGAGCATTTAGAGCAGTCTGAAGCCAGAACTTTTGGCTCACAGGGACTACCCGTAGATACACTGACCTAATTATTTAAAAGTGTATCCGTGTTTAATTTGAGCCTCCACCAATGAAGCAGTATATATATGCTTCAGAAAATAAGGAAAAGCAGATTAGATCCCATTTAAGCTGTATCTAGGAAGTACACAGGATTGTGAACTCAATTACTGTCCCTGAACACAGGAACACTGCTTTATGTTACTCTTATCTAAAGATACAGAAATACTGTCAAATATCAGAGCCTCAGAGAGCAGAGTGTAGAGGCAAAAAAGTGACCAAGAATAAAGGAGAGATAAGAGAAGTAAGACTGTGTTTTTCTCTCCTTCATACACAACCAATTAAAACCAAATGCCTGTTGCTGCTCTTTTTTAGGTCTTTGCTATATTGGAGGTTAATTGAAGTGGTGGCCCTGGTTGGCTCTGTCAATAAGAACTGCTAAAAACACTTCACTTATTTTTCCAAATCTTTTCAAGGTTTTAAAAGGTCATTAAAGCTCAAAGTCTGCACTTCAATCACATCTTGATTGTTTCATTTAAAATCCAGTGTGGTGGTGTACAGGGGCAAAATTACAAAATCCTGTGTCATTGTCCAAATACTTACGTACCTGAATGTACAAATTAAAACAACAACTGAAACAAGCTGTTTTTGGGTCCCAAACCCCACACAAATTATTTTCCTTTATCTTGATTTATCTGCACTGTTACATTTTGAAATAATATTGCAAAGTTTCAGCATCTACAGGAGTCTCAAGACAGTTTTACACATGAACCCAAATGAAAGTAGCCCAACATGTGGACACCTACACTCACACTTATTCAGTTCATAAAAATGTCCCAGTGTGATTTATGTCAATGCTGGGTGAGGTTTCGGAAGGTCAAATCGTTGTGAGGTTAGAGGTTAAGGGTGATAAAGGCATGACACACAGACGCACACACAATCATATTCAAACAATCATACTGGATACTGGTAGAGTGGCACACATAATATCCCACTTTACTGTAATATTCAGTCCAACACACACACACACACACACACACATTACCCTAACCTTATAAAAAAAGTGTTAAGATTTGGGTTAACTACTCAAATAAAAAAGTCTCACATTGCTACACAAGTAGTAACAGAAGAGAGAGTGATTTAGTTCATATTCATGAATATGACCGTGGATTTGTTAATGTTAAGTGTCTGAGTATATGAATATCTTCTTCATTCACTGATGTAGGCATGTACTCTACCGGTAAGTATTCAATTCTGAAACTGGAAAACAGTCTGCCTTGAATCCATATTTATAACATAATGCAATGTGTTTCGTCAGAGACCTATGCAGTGAGGCATATCGAGCAATTAGTAAGATGTAGGCTCATTATAAAGTTCATACAGCATTTTAGTAGATTGTTTTATGTAAATTGTTTTCAGTGTAACCTCAGAGTACAAGCAAACACTTTCTAACAAAAGGTTCTGACTCGTGGCTCTGGGCTGGCAAATAGCTGACTGTAAAGCAATCTGTCATGTCTACCAAATTCATGGGGTTTAACAAAATTGTGTTGTGTGTGTCACAGCTCAATTTAATTGTGCATTGAGTGGCCCATTGCTTATTTTATCTAAGCCAGTTTGGCCCTCTGGAAAAAAACAAAAACAACGGGGCCAACCAACAGATAATATGAAAACAAGTGAGCTCTGCTTGTTTCAGCATAGTAATGAAAGTCACTTCCTTAGAAAAAATCTCAGTGCTGTCCACATTCCAGATGTGAAACTTTGGAGCTTTTTCGTTTTTCTTGTTTAATACATAGCTTGACTTTAGACTCAACTATCAACTGAATAATCCACACAATTTGCAGTTTAACCGTTTTTCCTGATTGTTTTTTCAATCTGAAATTACACACTGTTCTCATAGAACTAAAAGATTTTTATTATTATTATTATTATTACACTACACTAAATGACACTTAAAAAATGATTAAAAATCTTTGTTAATACATGCTTTATATGTTAAACTGGCATTGACCCCTATTCTGCTGTTAAGGGTTAAAAAAAAAAATGAAACAAGGAAAAAAAAGACAGAAAAATAGGATCTCCTTTTATTTACAGTTTGGTTGCCTGTTGGAAACTATTGACTGGAACCCAAACCTCAGAAGTACATGCTAACACACTCACCAACACGTCTGTTGTACAGTCATGGCCAAGTCAAATACACACCACGAATAAATGAATACTGAGTTGTGTGCACACACATATACACATACAGGCTGTTGTGCCAGACGAGACCGTCAGCTTCATTGTGTAATAAAGGAGGTGAGATAAAGAGCTCCTGTTTGTGTTGCTTCATTCATCAGCTTGATGAGTCGGTCTACTGTTAGTCCAACTGACCTACAGCCAGCTGGCTATCTGTCTGGACAGCAGCCCGGCGGATAACTCAGATTCAGTGTGTGTACAGGCACACTGAAATAAAACAATCAGAGTAAATGAGTTTTGGGGCAATAATGATAATGCTAGGAAATCAGTCACAACAATTATACAAACACAATACTACATTTGTCCAATACAATAATGGACAAACCTAAAGAAACAAACAATGGGAAGTTGGATAGAAACAAATGAAGGCATTTAAGGAAAGCTGGAGAGGAAAGCTGGAGAGGAAGATAGCAAACAGAGCTAAGCAACAGCCCCATCTGAAAATGAAAAACATGAGGTGTGTGTACTAAGATGACAGCTGTGTGTGTGTGCTTCTGCATTATGCAGACAGGTTCCGTGCTGCTCTGTCTGCGCATTGTGCTGACGGTGTGTTTGGATGTGTGAGTCAGCCTCCTCAGACAGGACAGCAGGAGAAAGCTCAGGCTGAATAAATTAAACATGAAGGTGTTTGTTACAGGCTGAAGAATGTGAACGCGGTGTTAGTCATCTCCATCCATGACAAGAGGCAGAGGTTAAAATTTCCACAATAACAAAAACCAACTAAGACACACACGCTTTTTTAGAACCTTCTCACTCTGCTGCTAAAAACCTTGTAAGGAGGGCTGTGCTCCCATTTTTAGTAATGTGGAGAATGAGGCTGTAACAATGTGATGAAGCTCAGAGCAAATCAAAGCTTAAGACAAAAAGAGAGAGGAGTTATGAAATAAGAGGAAGAGGAGAGAAGAGGAGGGAGGGGGTGACGAGGACACACAGCCGTTGCATAAAGCTTTTTCCCCACCGGAGGGGGGTTGATAAGAAAATGCTGAGTAAGCCTGAATAGGCTTTACACTGTGATGGGGAGAAAGGGCAGATGAAAGAGAGGAGAGAGAGAACTAGGGTAGAGAGACAAACAGAGGACAAACTAAGACAAGGACTAATGCTGTGTCCCATTTTCCCTTCAGTCCCAACTTTTGCTAAATTTCATATTAAGTGGATCAAATGAAATGTATGATTAAAAATGATTTGATAACAAATTCAGGATCTAGAGAAATGAGCCAGTCTGGCAAACACGGACTAGTTGTGCGTGGCTTGAGGACCATCTGTGTGTAATGCTACAGCTTTTGTGTCACTTGTGCAGATTAACAGTAATATTTCCATAATACAGTCAGGTAAAACCACACAATCCAACTGACCAGGTCAACACCACAGTGAACACTACAGGGTGTTAGATGTTCAATAGCCAAATTCATTTTGGATTCTTTCACACGTTTATCAAATACTGCATCACTGTGCACTGAGAATAATGAATCTCATACTGATTTATTTAGTTTTTTTAATCTTTTTATTGGTAAATTGCAAAATTATAAGCATTCAAGCAGCATTATTCCTGCCAATGACAATTTTCATTGGATACAAACGACAAGCCTCACCGGTGACTGACTGAGGTAGAAATTGATATTAAAACCTCCAGCAACTTTGGTGAAGGACATGGGATACTCCACTTGTTTTGCTCTGAGGCCACCTTTGTGTAGTAACTGGGACCACGTTGGGCCCAATATTTATTGGCTAAAATGAAAATGATGAGTATGGGCCCATAACTCATCCAAATGACTTTCAGATTAATTGACTAATTTCCAGTAACTTGGTACAATAATTGATACTAGGGCTTAATGATAGATAAAGATGTCTCACTGTATTCAGTTGCTTTAACTGCTTTTTAGTTACAAATACTTTCATTACATCTAAATGCTTTGGTGTATAAATGTTTGGGTTTTTCTATGCTGCTTCTGGTTGATGAGACTCATCTGCATCAAAAGTTTGATTTAGATTGTCATTTCTTCAAATAACATTTTATCATCCTGAGTAAGATGCATGAGGATCTGTTCTCTGTGCAGTCACACTGTAGAGTCTTTTCAAGGCTCTGAAGAAAAAGCAGTGGAAGCCAGAGTCCAGTCCTCGAGATAAGGGCTACAGCTAAACTTGACTATGTCTACTGTCAGGGGTAACAACATAGTGGGAAACAAGTTCTTGACAACACAGAAGCCCAAATACACACACACACACACACACAGAATTTATTGAGAAGTACAGCTGATGGCTGCTTTATCAGTGGCTTGCCAAGTCAAATCTTCTCTCTGCACGCTGCTTTGAGCTGATCTCTATCATGCAAAATGACTGTCGGGTATACTCTTCAACTAGCAGGCCAAAAGTTCACACTGGTGGTGTGTAAGATGTCAGCGTGCGTGCATGCAAGTTCAAACTTAGTTCAAAAGATTGCTGGCAACTGTGGCAGCTCTGGGTCAATGCACAGTGTTGTGTGTTTAATGTCTGTTCAGTCGAGCTACAGTAGAGGTTCAGCTGCAGCAACAAACAATGCAGCCTGTTTCAAAGTGATGCTGAGTTCCTACAGAGAGACATGTTGTTCTGTCCTGTTCCTTCCTCAATGTACATAGTGACCCTTGTTTTGGACTTCATGCAGACTCCCGGAAGAAATGACCAAGCAGAGAAACTTGAGTTTTGATCCAAGTTCTTCAGTGAAAAGAGTTGTTCTTTGTACCACCAGAACTATAAGGTCCTGCTCACTTCTCCAGAAAAGTCATGACAGTAGTCTCACTAAAGACCTTGTAACATTGTCAGTTTGGCCACCGGTAACTTGAGGTTTAAACAAAAAGGCATGAGGCTGGAATAAAATTTACCCACTAACTTGTGGCCTTTATTATAAGAGTTCACCAACACCAACACACACCAAATACACATACACAAAAGCAACTGGCTTCCTTTTATACTCTACCTGCCTCAGGTGAGTATCTGGAACGAACCAAGTCTAGGGGTAGCAAAACCCAAAACCAACTGAAAAACTAAATATCCATATAAACCAACACCAAACCAAAATATAACACAAAGAATAAATATTTACATACACTATATTGCCAAAAGTATTCGCTCGTCTGCCTTCACACACATATGAACTTGAGTGACATCCCATTCTTAATCCATAGGGTTTAATATGATGTCGGCCCACCCTTTGCAGCTATAACAGCTTCAACTCTTCTGGGAAGGCTTTCCACAAGCTTTAGGAGTGTGTTTATGGGAATTTTTGACCATTCTTCCAGAAGTGCATTTGTTGGGTCAGACACTGATGTTGGAAGAGAAGGTCTGGCTCTCAGTCTCCGCTCTAATTCATCCCAAAGGTGTTCTATCGGGTTGAGGTCAGGACTCTGTGCACGCCAGTCAAGTTCTTCCACACCAAACTCACTCATCCAAGTCTTTATGGACCTTGCTTTGTGCACTGGTGCGCAGTCATGTTGGAACAGGAAGGGGCCATCCCCAAACTGTTTCCACAAAGTTGGGAGCATGAAATTGTCCAAAATGTCTTGGTATGCTGAAGCATTAA